>JASSUY010055185.1:0-43202 GCA_032466535.1 Forpus xanthops
TTCAGATATTGGAAGGCTGCTATGAGGTCTCCACGCAGCCTTCTCTTCTCCAGGCTGAACAGTCCCAACTTTCTCATTCTGTCTTGATACGGGAGGTGCTCCAGTCCCCTGATCATCCTCGTAGACCCTCCTCTGGACTTGTTCCAACAGTTCCATGTCCTTTTCATGTTGAGGACACCAGAACTGCACACAGTACTCCAAGTGAGATCTCACAAGAGCAGAGTATGTTCTAAGATTGTCATCTTTTATTAAATTTAAATACATAAAATACTGCTTATATTAACAGCTTCTTCTACTTAGTCCTGTAGCCACTCCTCCTCTGGCCAAATAAATGCAGTAAACAGCTCACAGATTAACAGTGCCAAAAGTGGGATCAGTGTATGAATTTTCTGGTGGAATTCAGAGACTGAATCCTAAATCCTGTGGAAAGCCAAGGGTGTAAATGGGTATGTGATTTTAAAACATCTAGATTCATGATGGACTCTCACAGGCATCAGCAGATGTCAGTGGGCTAGACATATCTGGAGAATGACAGATTTACATGTTCTAAGTGCCCACAAAGCATTAATAGGTTCACCAAAGCAAAGCAATAAAAAATGCCTCTTTCACTTACCACACCCTTAAAACAAAGTTTAAAATGTCTAGCTAGCAGCATCTGGAAGTATTATCTTCGATCATCTGTCAGTCAGCCAATAATCAACACTTCATTTATATGGAGCACTGAGAGAAAATGAATGCATGTAGGAATGTCTGGTGAAACGCACCATCTAGCTCATTTTAGTCTTCTTATTTTTAATGGGAGAAGGTCCTTGGACACTGAGGAATGTCGACATGGGAAAATTATAAGAAAACTGATTGGATTTATTTTTGTTATCTGTTTCACTGTGGGTTTGGCTCACTTACTCCACTAACAAGACACAGTGCTGGAATCCTTGGCACCAATAGGCCATTCTTGGAGGAAAAATGCCTTACAGCAGTACTTTAGATTCTGTGAATTAAACCCAACTTTTAGTCTGTATCTCATAAGATACAGACCATGAACCCTACAATGTGATACTGCATACAGCATAGATTCAGCCAAGGTGTAAGTTCAGGCCAAAATAGAAGAAAAGCTGGTTGCATAAGGGGTATTTTAGAGAGCTATCAATGCTAACCACAGTGAGGCCAAAAGAGAACTTCAGGGGCACAGGCTGGGGGAAAAGGTATTGTTTTCAAAAAATATTTGAAGAGAAAAGGAGAATCAGGGAGGTGAAGACATGGGAAGGTTGTTTCAGATGGCAGGAGCTGCAGAGAAGCACACCCATGCATACCATCACAGAGCAGTGAGATGCAAATATGTGGGCATTTGACTGCTGCCTAAGAAGCACCATATATCACACTGAAACAGATTGTCTCCAGGAGTCTGAAGGCAGAGATACTAATCTGCTTGCTTAGAGATGCTTAATCCCTAACTGAACAACATGCAGTTATATTTCCATCACTGTTTTGGATACAAAAGCAAAAGACTAGGCTCTGCTTTCTCCCCAGATCTTGCTTTTGGCTGTGAAACTAACTCAGTCCCATTTCCTCAGCTGATGTCACTGATAAGAGCAGTAAATTCCTCTAACTTCCACTCCTCAATCTCTTCTGTCACTTCAGTGTCCAATTCAGCTAGGCTCATCTTGCCATCTCCTCTGCAGAGACTTTACTACAGGATTAAGGTAGTGAAAAAGGAATGCCAAAATACAAATACTTGAGAAATGGAAACAAAAAAAAGTGCCAAAATATCAGAAGAAAGCTGATCTTGGATCATTTTCAGGCTGAGCCAAAGGAGGAAATTTTTAAAACATCATAATAAAGATTATCTTCTTGATATCTCCTGCCAAATTTTAATGGTCCAGTAAATAGGAAGAAATTGACAAACTTTGAATGCTTACCCACTGAATGCAAGCTTTGACTCATATTAGTTATACCCATCTTTAGTCAAAACTCAGCTCCACAAACCCCCTGGGGTTTCTTGAAGTCTTGCCGCTTTGATGTCTGTATAAGGAAGATTTGTACTTGGAGATTCTGGAGTGTGTCACATGGTTCAATTTTCAGCATTGAAAATCAGCATCTTTTATTTCCTAATTCTCACCTCATTTGTTATATTAGTGAGGGAATCATTTGTGCTGCTACTGACTCCACTGCAGAGGAAAATCTTTTCCACGTCTTTCCCAGCAACGGTCACCCTCTTTATGGCTTTTTCTCAGGAGGCCGAAAACTAAGGGAAAGGGATGAGACCCCATGGAAACTTCCTTTTTGCTGGCCATTGTTGTCAGTGTGGGTGAAAGTTGCATCTCTGGCACTAAAAATTTCATTGTTGAAATTATACTACAGTGTGCTGCGGTCTGATGTTGAAAGAGATGCTGGCTAGCACACATGCATCACATACATTTCAAACAAGGCAATTCCAATATTAGCATCACTTAAAGAAACAGAATAATTTTTGAGCCCGGAAAAGAGTTAAACAACTGATATGTATTGAAGATAATGCACATTCTTTGGCTTTTTGTTGTGCTCAGCAGGTGGCAATCAACGACCTGATAAGATTATTGAAACCTTTAACATTTCAGAAAGGAGTGTTGGAGCCATGAAAAAAGTCTTATAATTGAAGAGTATTGCAGCAAGCTCACCCAGGGCAAAAACCTACTGAGTTCATTTTTTGGTTTTCTCATCCCTGACAGTAGATATCAAACTTGTAATGCATTTTCAGAAAATAATAAAGTATCAAGACAACACTCCTACAAGCCTTTTCTTTCTGGCTAATGATGGATACTCTGACTAAATCAAAGACTATCTGGACTTGCAATTGAGAAAAATAGAAACCCAGAAAGTTGTCACTTGATTTTAGAGAAGTTGTGCTGGATTCATCTAGCAGATTTCATAGCAAAGAATGAACACTTACGAAAGAGATGACAAATTTTGAGAGTAAATATATTCAATAGCAGCAATATTCTACAATAATGATGGCTGCTATAGTTTACTCAAATTAACTCATGGTTCAAGTGAACTATCATGCTGTTTGTCCAAAAGGCAGTGAGTGACTATTTAGAGCCCTGAACACAGTCAACCTTTTCACTTTGTTCATTTCCTGTATCCAGAATCAAACATATTGAAAGTCATCCAGCATTACCTTTCCTTGCAAACAAGTGTCTTCAGTCCTATAGGAACAATAGATGAGTATGAGTAGAAAGCAGGTAGTTTTTCTGGCTGGGAAGAGAAAAGAAGAATTATATGGGTTGACCTTTTTTATAGCTCCTTTGTATGAGTTTGGAGCACACTGATTTCAGACTAAATGTTTGATGGTGAAGCAGCTTTAGAATTTTATTCAGGATCCAGAGCTACAAATTTCTAAATAATGACTCTGAAAAGTTTCAGTACCAAAATGGGGGAATCCTCACAAGACTAATGACAGCAGTCATTTATGAGATCTGATCTCTCTGTATTTCTACATAGAATGAAAAACTGTTGTAAGCAAAAAATGCATGTCAGCTCCTGTCAGCTGAATCTAGGAAACATCCTGCTTTTCTCCATAAAGGGCTGGAGTTTTATAGAATCATTGCAGCCCAAATTTCTGTAAGTTTGGGCTTTTCTGTAACTGTACACTTTGCAAGAAATAATTGGATTGCAAAAGTAAAGGGACAGAACATCAAAGTTTCACTCGTGGTAATAAAATTATACCGATTCACATCTATTGTAATTCAAAGGTTTCAGTAGGTTCTCATGCCAATATAGTCTCCACATTCACCAACCTTACTTTTACCCATATGCAGGAGTATCCAACTGCTGGAGCAGTGGCCTCTGCTGTAGTAGCTCCAGACATCTTCAAGTACACATTAGCAAAAGCTGGATTTGCTGAACATTTTCATTATTTGTTTGTGTTACATGATGCAAAATTAACCTTTTTGCATTAATACAATAAATTGTGGGAATAAAGTCTGAATTTTTCTTAAATTCTATTTCTATAATAGAAATCCATTGCATTGCTTTTTTAGCCAAATTATGCATGAGTGATGGGCTGTTCACTTTGCTTGCTTGGATGAGTTATGCCAGAACCTAGTCTTTGAAAACTATGGATGAAGGTAAAGGTTTAAGATTCAGCAGTGGCTTGAAGGAAGTTTTGTTTGTGTGAATACTAAGTATGGAAAACTGTTGAACTAGGGGAGGAAACAACTTCATTCTGGCTAGATTTATGATCTATAAGCTTAATTTTTGGGCAATTTTCTGGCAAGGGAGAGAAGAATGCAGCTTTTCTCTCTAATTTATGCAGAATCAGCTTCCAGCCACCTGTAGTTAAGACAGTGGATATGGTTACACCTTTGGTATGTGACAGGATGTTTGGGGAAAAGGAAGTGCATTTAAATACCCGAAATGGGATAGAAAATGAAGACAGGCTGGAAGATCAGGACTGAATCATTAAGTGATATGAGTGCAAAAAACACCACTTTTGGGAAATGTAGGAAAAAATAAGATTTGGACTATGTGCAGTTTTAAATTGCATTGTTGGCCTTGTCCCCAGCAAATAATCCAGAAAAACTTCATTTAGTTTGCCAGAGCTCAGGAATGATTCTCTACATGAAAGGGAAGACTTCTCATATGAGAATAGGCTGCTTCCGCCAGAATTAGGTCCTTTGATTTATCTCTCCTCTCTCACATAGCCACAGAGAAATCACTTTGTTCCTTGGCCACATATGAGCGAATCTTGAAGAGTAGAGATGTTGGACAGATAAAAGCAGGTCCCAGATCAACATTTCCACTACCAAATGAAATAAATCGTATTTTTAAGCCTAGGATTCCCTTCCAATCTGAATTATCCTATATTATAAATGAAACATTAAATGAGAAAGCAGCAGTACTAGACACTATCCACTTTGTTTTGCAACTCCTGCAGCCTGTGTACTACAGCACAGCCACAACTACCTGCACAGTCATTAGTCTTAGTTGTACACATCTTCAAGTAGCTACTGTGCCTTAGATGTGCAGTGTAATCATACCTGGTTTTGAAGCAGTCGGACAGAGTACTGTTACCATTGTACCTGGAGTGTCAAGGCTCAAACATGTATTCCTCTCCTTTAGCAGGTTCTTGCCCTGAGTCCTGTGCTTCTTAAGACACAGGCCAAGTGGTTTAACGCCAGGGTGGATGTACCTATACTGCATTTCAGTGATAATGTGCCATCCCCACCTTTTTTACCATGACTTCCTTGAGAAGGAAGCAATGGATAGAGCCTTCCAGATTGCATGTGCTGCAGTCTGTATCTTTCCATGGCACTGAAATAAGTCAGAGAGAAGCAGGGTTTGGCAGATCTATGACAGACATGCGACAACCTCTTTCTTCACTGAATGGCTTCACAAATTCACAAAGATCAGGCTCCAACCAGGAAGAGGTTGAGCCACAAGCTCTTCAGGGTGACTAGTAAGGGTGCATTAAGGGAGCATCTGTTTGGAGGATGAATGGGACAGTGACCCTTCTGCCTCTCCCTGGTCTAGTCTTCTTGGTCACAGCTCTGCAAATTTACAGCTCAAATGTTTTCCAGCAATTGCAACATGAATGGAAGTATTTGAATTAACTTCAGAGTCTTTGAATCTGGGTCATGATGTGCAACTGAAATTTGGACAGTAAAATCCTTAGGTCAGGAATACCAGGTTTTTATTAACATGGCAGTCACTTAAACCTCCTCCCACTTTCACTTTTAAAGCACTATAGAAATGATTAGTGTGAAGATCTCAGCAGTACAGACCTATGTTTTTGACCATTATTATCTCTCTGGCCATGGCTCAGCTGAATTAAAGTTCAGCAGAGTCAAAACCTGGCCATATTAACAGATCCTAGGCACCACAGTTCCATCTGCCAGAAAACAGAACAAAAAACTCAACAAAAAAAACAAGCCAGGATAAAAGAAAAAAGACTTGCTGCATTACACAGAGACAAATAAACTGACCAGATCTTCCATGACCTTGTCTTTGCCCTGCTAAAAGGAAGGGGTTAAGGGGAGCATCTCTGCTCTGAAATAAGGAGGAAGGGAGCCAAGTGGAAAATGAACCCAGAATACGATGTAACAGAGCCTCTCTCTGTGCCAGCTCACTGAATTTGGTTACAGCACTAATTTTGCATGTGTAGCTATATTGATCAGAGAAGCATGCTTTTTATGAGAGGTCAAATTGAGAGCTTCTAAATTATCAACAAGATGCTGTCTCCTAAACCCTTACAAATGTCTGTCAGCTTTGCATGGAGAGTCAGAGCACTGCTAACAGCGCTCTGACACCATCTCACCAGAGAAAAAAAAGAGAACTGCCTTGCTGAACCTACATAGCTTGAAAGCATCATTCAAAATATAAAACTTATATTTTTTAATTTAAATTATTTACTTTAAGGATAAAATAGTTAGTAATTTACCTGACTTTACCTGCTATTTTAGTATTTCAGGTTTAGTAAATAACATATAAATCTAAAAGAAGCCCCTTTGATAAAACCAGCTTTGATACTCATCTATAGATTTAAAGCTAGAAAGTGTTTTGTTGGCCAAGGAGAAATCATTATTCCAGCCAAGATGTAATAAATTTCTATGTTGTAGTTCCTAAAATATTTTCCTGGAATTTATGGTATCACTGGAACTTATTCCTTACATTTTTTAACACATAACTTTATTATTTTGCCAATAATTTTATGTTTTACACTAAATCACTGGGTTATGAATGTTTCCATTCTTTTTAAACTTTGTTTTTTGTAAATCAAGCTAATCACAATTGAGAAGTACATAAACTTGATAGGACATTTTTATAACTTTGTTGAGCTTTTCAAACTGGGTGCACAGAAAAAACATTAAAATAAGAAAATATGCTGAAACAATATTATTTAATTCATTTATCAGTGCTGTAGAATAAATTATACTGATTTAGACCACTTTGTAGCTTCAGTAACAACAGCAAATCACAAGATCCTACACCTGAGTCGGAGCAACACCTACAGGCTGGGCAGAGAAGAGATTCAGAGCAGCCCTGTGGAGAAGGTCAATGGGAAAATGAACATGAGCTGGCAATGTGCGCTTGCAGCCCAGAAAGACAACTGTATTCTGGGCTTCATCAAAAGGAGCATGACCAGCAGGTTGAGGGAGGTGATCCTGCCCCTGTACTCTGCTCTCATGAGACCTCACTTGGAGTATTGTGCACGGTTCTGGTGTCCTCAAAATAAAAAGGACATGGAACTGTTGAAAGCAAGTTCAGAGGAGGGCTATGAGGATGATCAGGGGACTAGAGCACCTCCTGTATGAAGACAGGCTGAGAAAGTTGGGGCTGTTCAGCCTGGAGAGCAGAAGGCTGCATGAAGACCTCATAGCAGCCTTCCAATATCTGAAGAGGGCCTATAGGGATGCTGGGGAGGGACTGTAGTGATAGGACAAGGGGTAACGGGTTCAGACTTAAACAGGGGAGGTTTAGATTGGATATGAGGAAATAATTCTTTACTGTAAAGATGGTGAGGCGCTGGAATGGGTTGCCCAGGGAAGTTGTGAATGCTCCATTGATGGCGGTGTTCAAGGCTGGTTGGACATAGCCTTTGGTGGCATGGTTTAGTGGGAGGTGTCCCTGCCCATGGCAGGGGATTGGAACTAGATGATCTTAAGGTCCTTTCCAACCCTAACAATTCTATGATTTTATGAGATTTCCTTACATCTCCCCAGCCTCCTCTGCAAACAAGTCTGTTTCCTTTCTGTCCACTCAGCCTTCTCAATTCGCAGTCTTTCCTCACTCTGAGTCTTTGTTTTCAATTAAAACAACACACTCAACTACTTAGCAGTTAGCGCTAAGAATGAAGAAGCCTGTGTACTCCTTTGGCGCTGTCTTAGAATTATCTTTCCATAGAAGATGTAGCTTTCCCCTCTTCACCTTCTCCAGCTATAAAATGTCAACCCTCTGCAGCTGAAGAGAGGCAAAGATTTATTAATCTGTTGAAACCAGACTTTGAGAAGTGCAGAGGAAATTTCTGCTGAGCAGACACCCCACAGAAGGCATTTGCAACACTTAACATTCCTTTTCAAGGGACCAAGCAGTCTATAAAACTTAGTCCAGCTTTCAGTTCTGCTGCTAATGTTATTTCAGTTATGGCTCTTGCTTTCCCTTGTGGTAGAGTTTCAATACGCACACCATACCCAACAGCTGCTGCAATCAGGAAGAATGACAGATAAGAGCTTAGAGAGGAACTCATTTTAAAAACAGGGTGCAAGCCTCCTCACGCAAACTGGCGCCATGAGGGTGCTGTGGATGCAGTCCAAAAAAAATGAACACGGAAGAGTTATGAACTGTGTTAATCCATTCTGGTCTTCTCTGATGTCTCAGCAACTGTCCATTTTAGGACCTCCTAAATCTCACACACATACATTTTGATGAAGTCCACAAGTCCCTGCCAATACCTATGATCTTTCTTGTCTTTTTTAAGGAGCAGGTGGTTTGTCAGCATGCCTTCTACAGGGTGGCTTCTGTTCCAAGAAACAATTATAATTCAAAGCTAGTTCCACAACTCAACTACAAAACCTGAGAAGAAGCATTTGTTTGGAATACTCTGAGAGACTTTTAATAAGGACAACACAGCAGCAGCTGGTGTGATAAAACTTATACAAACAATTCACCTGGCAAAGAAAAAAGTATTTTATCACTGTATATCTCAGTGAGCTGGCTTAAAATAATAATAAAAAAAAACAAACAAGCAAACAAATAAAAACACCCTGAGAAATATATATATATAATTTATATTAATATATATATTTATAATTATGTGACTTTTTAGTCAGATCATTCAGAGAAAGAAATATGAATGGTAGTTGCAGAATATGAGTCTTCTTTTAATGAGCCTATCTACTTTAAATGATCATAGAAAATCTGTCAGGTTAAGTGTTTCTTATCAAAGAGCTTGCACAGCTACACAGGAAACCTGCATATGAGCAACATTTGAATCATTGCCCCATCTAAATAAGGACCTAAATAGTCCCAAATAGTCAGAATTCCTTGGTGTGGCAGGTCTCAGAAGTGAGCATGATACCTGGTAGCAATAGCACTTGCAGAATCAGAACCAGAGAACGAGCAAGTGTTGTGAGGTTTTGTTAAACCTGACAGTTTAACTTACTGCTGAAAAAGGAATTTATGGACTTCTAGTTTTGATTTAAATCACTGATTTATCACTTTCATTCTATCCTGAACTTTTCCTTGTGAATGACTTTGCATTAACAGCTCCACTCTTTGCAGAATTTCTTGGTGGAGATACCTTATCTTTCAATCCACTTTTGGGCAGTGTTTTATGGTCACACAAGGTACTTCAAACATAGCAGGACAAAATTTTTCAGATAAATAATATACTTATCAGGAAATGTCATGCTGAGACAATATGTAGAATATTTGAAAATTCAGGTCAAAATAAGCAAATTATTTGAAAATACCAAAGCAGAATGGACAAATAATGCCTAAACATTTCATCTAAATATTTGCTAAATGAAGCATTTCAACTTCTGATGTCAGATTACCGCATTATTTCATGAAATTTATCTATTTTCTTAAAGAAACATTTTAAAGATATTTTAAGGGTAAAACCAAAACTTTGAAATTGTTTATGTTAAAGCTTTTCAAAAAATCATTTTAAGAAATTCCATGAAAGAAAGATTTTTAGAAAGATTTAGCAAGTCATTGTGGAACACAGTCCCCTCAATATTTTGGTGACAATAGGAGGTAGGAGTGGGAGTAGGCTTTTTTGGCTAGCTCTGGTTATTACCACAGGCCTCCCCTCAATACTGTACTGTGTAGGCAAGGATGGGTGACCACCAAAATTCATAATGGCCCAGCAAAATGGCCATGATCTGTCAGAGCCTGAAAAAGTGCATGAAGCTCCAATATAAGTACTAGTGCACATGGAAAGAATTTGATTAAAAAAAAAGCCCACAGCATTAATGTTTAAACTGAAGGGTTTTCCTCATATATGTAGTTTCTTCTTTGTCAGCCACATATCTTGAAAAAGTTATTGCATTTTGAGACTGCATGTAAATGGTATGCAATGCCTGTAATGAAGTGCAGGAAATGTCAAGGACATTCATTTTCGCACTGCTTCATAGGGTGTCCCAAGAAGAGACACAAGTAAAATTGTGAGAGCAGATAGGTGCATAAAAAATGGACCTGTTTTCCTTCCTGAAACCCTGAAGCACTGGCTTGCCGGCAGCACCACAACTGCTCTTGAATACATAGCAGTAAGTAAAAAAAATGTTGAATAAGAAGAACAATGTTTAGTGGCTGTTTATTATCAAAGTTACAGCTGTTTTGTTTAGGTGGAAAAACTCATTCCTTTTGTCATACACGTAGAAGAACGAGTTCTCATGCCTATAAAGGCACTGTACTGTCCACAACACATAGCTATTAGCATTCATTTGGATATCCTGACTGGATATCTTTTCTGAATATTATCCAGATAAATCGTTCATTGTTTTTCATGAAGGCACAAATGAAAAAGGGGTGGAAAATAGCCCAATAAATCTTAGCAAAAAATCTAATGCCAAATACTGTACGATGGGAGAACTTAATGCCATTTGAAAAATGAAGGCACCAGTAAAGATCTCCATATATCATCCTTCAACCTATTTGTGCGTGGTTACCATGCTATCAGCAACACGTCTAAATATGAGGGGTATTTTACCCTCTTGACAATACCACACACTGATTCTTTACATTTTTAAAATAGATCCTAAATTATACATTTTCTTGCACTGTCTCTCTGCATAGGAGCATTTCACCCAGCATAGGTGTTGTCTGGCATATACTCCAAAGGATGCACCTTCCCCTTCACAATCTTCCAGTTTATCCATTACTGAAATGTGTTCCACTACCATAATTCCCTTAAACCTATTTACCAATGTTCAGACTCAACTCAGCTAAGAAGGCAGGTATGTCTGGCAAAAGAATGAAAACTGGAAAGAGAGAGAAATAAACTTTATCCAAGCCACTGACAATGATTTGTCAAGCATACTCGAGCCTTTCACTCAGTCAGTGGTAGGAAGCAACTAGACAGATTTTATACTGAATCCAGCCCACTTATTTTGCTCTTGGGTTATACAATATATTGTACATTGAAAGCAATGCTTATGCAAGTAAAGTTACAGTGGAATTACATTTCATATGTACAGAAACAGCTGTTTTTTAATTTAAAAATCGAAATTAGATCATAACTGAAAAGCTATGTTTTGTCATCTACAGAGCATGCCAAATCATATGCCTGAAATACAAAACTGATGCTGAAATTCTAGTAATATTTAACATGCTCTTTATGAAGAAAACATTCTTCTTGAACTTGGAAACTGGGTGAACAATAGCAGCTTTAGGACCTCCAAAGCTGAAGGCGTACAAAGGTTATGAGAATGTGTCTGCCCAAAACTACAAATCAAAAGAGTAACAATATCACATGTTACAGAACATAAAATATCCTTCACAAACACTATAAAATCCCCACATATCTCTGCCTTGAGAGTCCCATTGGCCAGTGGAAGGTTGTGTTTCATTACAGTATCACCATATAAGAACATTTCTTCTCCGTTTCTAATGGTATGCCAAAAACATAGCAGTACCACTGAATGACCTTTGGAGGGTTATGATTAAGTAGTAATGACAGAAGATTGTCTTTGGCCTAATACTTTTTAAAAATGCAGAAGCTGATTTCATGGCAAATGGCTCCAGCTGGCTTTAAACTGCAGCCAGAACTGGCCATTATTGATGTTGTTAGTTTGTTTTATTTAATTTAGGGAAGGTGCATGGATTTGTCCATTCCCATAAGACTCATCTCTTGTTGGAGTATTTCTCTTCACACAGTATGGTAGGTCACAGGGCTCTTATGGATTACAAGAAATGGTACATCCAGACAGGCACTGACACCTTGCAACCAAACAGGGAGGATAAAGATCTAGTGTCCCTCCTTGTTCAATTGCACAAAGGCCCCAGACTCTGAGCCTTATAACAGGCATTCACCCATCACATCACCGGGGAAGGAGCAACTTGGGAGAAAGGGAGATTCTCCCACAGCTCATTTCAGCAGAAGGAAGACTTCTGTTTACTTTTCTTTCGTGCAAGAGAATGGAAAGTGACTTGGGAGTGATCTCTTCAAGTATCCACATGCCACAGATGCGTCGGAAGTGACATGGTTTTGCTCTAGTATAGATGTATAAAAGTCAGTCCTTCAGCACTGACTCCTGCAGTAATGGAACCTTTATAGAACAGTGAATTAAAAGCAGCAGATGTGGAGACATGCTTCCAGTCCACTCAAGACTTCTCTGAAATCTGTGCATTAAGCTTTACAGTGGTACCAGGAGAAAGCAAAATGAGACACAGAGGAGTTCAAGCTTAGAGCTGTAAAGTGTCCACACCTGGGGCTTGGGCTAAAATATGCACACATAGAGATTCATCCTGCACGTAACTCTTTGTGGAAGGTCACCACACTTCTGAGAAACATTACTATAAAACTATCTGTCCTGGTTTCAGCTGAGATAGAGTTAAATTCCTTCCCAGTAGCTGCTACAGGGCTATGTTTTGAATTTAGTATGAGAATAATGCTGATAACACACTGATGGTTTTAGTTGTTGTTACGTAGTGTTTATACTAAGTCACGGACTTTTCAGCTTCTCATGCCCTGCTGTCAAGAAGGCTGGAGGAGCACAAGAAGCCAGGAGAGAGCACAGCCAGGACAGCTGACCCCGACTGACCAAAGAGATATTCCATATGATATGTCATGCTTGTATATAAACTGGGAGGTGTTAGCTAGAAGGGTCTGATTGCTGCTCAGGGACTGAAAGGGCATCAGTCGGTGGGTGATGAACAACTGTATTGTGTATCACTGTTGTTTGGTTGGGGATTTTTTTAGTTTTCTCTCTCTCTTTTTGATCTCTCCCTTTTCATTATTATTATTATTATTAATTATTATTGTTGCTGTTGTCATTTTTACCTTATTTCAATTATTAAACTGTTCCTATCTCAACCCATGGGTTTTACCTTTTTCTGCTTCTTCTCCCCATTCCACTGGGGACAGGGGGACTGAGCAAGCGGTTGCACGGTACTTTGTTGCCAGCTGGGGTTAAACTACAGCTCTGTCTTAAGGTTCACTAAACATAACCATTGAGCATAAACTTTATCAATAGCTCCCCCAAATTTTAGAAAGTACAAGAAATACTCTTAAACAGCTCTTTTACTAGAAGATTATGAATAAAACTCTCAGCCTCTTTTTCCTTCATCGATTTCAGACAGATTTTCCTTGCTACATTAAAATTACCTTTTCAGATTCTCAGCAGGGACATTCAATCTTGCTCAGTAGAACTTAATCACAATCTATGTATGATTTACATAGAAGCTTAGATAGATTATTTCAATAGGTTTATAAAAAGCAAAATTCTCTGATTGCCTATACAAATTCTCCAGTCTTATACTAACTTGTGGATTGCTCAGTGCACTTGTCTAATCAAAAGAAAAATTAAACAAAGACAAAATGGAAAGATTATAGCTTCACGAAATAGCAAGTAACACTCCTGTAGAATCCTTCTTAGTATGAGAGTCTCTTCCTCACCGGAGGAGGATGGCTAGAGGAGGCATTTACGGATATTCCCTGTACTTAAATCTTACATCTATTCTTGAACTTAGCAATTTAGAACATTACAACTTTAAGCAATTCACAGCAATTGCAATCATGATAAGTGTTGTGGGTTCTAGAGAGGGAAGCTTCTGCATGCCCACTTGGAGATGTCTGAGATCTTGAAGGTGGGCTGTAGATGGAAAACCATGCACAGGTTTCCCCACAGCATGGAAGGTCTGCAAAGCCCAGAACTTCTCATACCCTGAGTACAACCACTGGACAATATTCCCTTTCTTTGTCTCATACTACGTGAACAAACTCATCTGTAGACAGGGCTGAGGAGACAGTGATGAGAACTCTTTCCAGGCTACAACTTAAATCCTTGCATTTCTGTTTGAACTGCAGATTACTGTGGCCATATGCTGCCTTTCCACAACAGGTGGAATACACTTTATCAGATCTGCCATTGCCGAGAGAGCTATCATTTTACTCATTTAAAAGATTTATGTCCTAATTGTCCTCTTTCTATCAAATAGAGGGGCTGGTCTATGTGGGAAATTTGGTGTGCCTGTAAGCCAAGCCACAGATTTTCAGCAGATACACTTTTCCGCAGTAATGCTCTGAATGCATGCTTTTAGGGCCTACTATTGTTAGCTTTGGGGTCTGGTGTGTTTCTTTTTTTTTTTTTTTTGAGGCACTCTGAAAGGCTATATGGTTAGAAATTGGTGCAGAGAAGTTGTGTAAAATTCATGACCTCTCATGGCACTGACTGGCTTTCTCTGGTGAAAGTGTAAAGCTCCAATGAAGCTAGCTAAGAGAGATTACAGAAAAGGTGTATAAGATCCAGCCTTCCTCTTCCTGGCTCTTCCCTTGTTCCCCTAAAAGCTCTAGACCATTCAGAAGTCTGGCAGACCTGAGGCTTAGTGCTATGCTCTGTAGTCAGTCAAAGCAAACAAAAAAAGATGAAAAGAGAACGGAGCAGTGCAAAATGATGGGGAGCTGGTACCTGCTGTCCAGGTAAGTGGTCTCTTAGGTGTGTGAAGAGGCTGGTGTACATGATGCGCTTCAGAAATGGACATCCCCATGATTCCTTTTCCCTCAGCACTTGTTTTGAGACTAATGTCCCCATGCAGCAGTTCACCTCACACAAGGGGGGAGGCAGGAACTGAGAGGACCCTGCTGGGCACAGCCCCCTGTACTGAGTGAGGGAGCAGGGCAGGCTCCAGGATGGTGGCTGGGGTCAGCCCAATTCCAGGCCCTCAAGAGGGTTCACCATGATGAAGCAAGTCTGAGGCCAGGCTGGGACATCAGTGGCACTGCAAAGTAGCATCCCCCAGCATCACTGGGGCAGGGAGGAGGGCCCAGGCTGAGCTATGATAGGATCCTGGGCCATGAACAGCATGAGAATGCAGCGATGGGGTCAGGGCCAGTCAGGGATGTGAATGCTACAGGACCATGGCAGGGTTGGTGTCCCAACACACCAGTCTTACTGGTATTGAGGACGGGCTAAGCTGTGTGCAATTTGAACTGAAGAACTGCTTATTTTGATTTTTAAGTGCCCTTTTCCTTGCATGCTGGCAACTTAATAGTCTTTATCCATTTCACAGAGAGCATATTCCATTTTACAGATTCCCTCTGGAGACACCTCTTGAATTTCTACCAGAGCCTGCCCGCTTTCTTGTTCAAACCTTGCAGAAGAAGAGGTATCACAGGACAAAAAAAGCAGCCTTCATGAGGGGCAAAGTAAAACCAGGTGGTGAGCATGGAGTAGAGCACTCCAAGTCTGGCTGACATAGAATCATAGAATAGTTAGGGCTGGAAAGGACCTTAAGATCATCTAGTTCCAACCCCCCTGCCATGGGCAGGGACATAAAGTGCCACAGCCAGATCCAGGGTCAAGGAAGCCCCAGGAGATCCATCAAAGAAGGTGACAATGCAGCTCTGCCATGTCATGAACAGACAAATCCTTGAGAAATATCTTCTTGCACTCACAGCTGAAAACCAGGCAGTTTGTCAGAAAAAAATCCCATCCCTCAGTCCAGCTAATTGCATAAAGAAAAGCATAGGCCAAGGTGGGCAGATTTATCATCAAGAGCACTCACATCCATTTAGTTTCAGTAAGAGGTAATTCTCTGTGTTGACTGGAGGTATTGCACTATCACATTTATGGCAGTGCCACATGTGGAAACCATAAGGTGTTGCTGTGCCAGGTACTGTACATTATTATTATTTGTACTAGCACCATGCCAGGAGCCGGGTGCTGTACAACATAAAACAAAAAGTAATTCTCCTCTAAGGACAGGTTACAGAATAATAGCAAAGGGACCACTCCTGACCTGGACAGCTTAGTCTAGATCAGGACAAAAGCGAACATGCATCAGATGTCACCATTAAATAAAATATTTGTTTTCTTCAAGGAAAAGGTCTTTGTCTCAGAAGTCAGTATTACAACAGAGACAGTCAGAAGATGTGAAGGTGTGAAGAGACACCTTTATCACACTGCGTTTATTCAGGGTCTTTTAGAAACTTTTCATCAGAGACATCAAACTGCCAAAGAATTTAACTTAGAAACCAGTTATGAAAAGTTTAGTCCTGCAAGTGGTAGAAATAGCCATAAATCTAAGCACAGTTAAACACCTTAGTTTTGCTTTGAGTAAATATTTCATCCTCAAATACATATGTAGAGAACTGCCTATCTCGTACAGTGAAAAAGCAAACATTATAAATAGGTCTTAAAAGCCCAGTAAAGTTGTTTCTTCTGCAGGTGAAGATGGAAGAACATGTCCCAAACAGCTAGCCAGGTTCTGGCTGCACTTGCATGTTAGGCCAGGCCTAAGCGCTGCTCTAATGTAGCTTCTCTGTGGACCTTCAAAAACCCCTATAGAGAAAAGTGGTTTCACTGTGTTAGACTTGGAGGCCTTTTCTGAAGCTAGACAGATAGGGTGAAAAAATAAGAACCATGAACCAATATATTAGGTTTAGAGATGATTTTTTTTTAAAGTCAAACCAATAATTTATCAAGTGTCCTTACAGCAGTGACTATAGTCCTAACATCTGCAGCAACCAGGATGTAAGCCGATCTGAAATGACTGCAAAGTAGCACAGAACAAGTGAGATCTAAATTTAAACAGGAGCAAACAAGAGAAACAAAAAGGAATTATTAGTTATTTTTATGGGAAGGATGTTACTGTTACATAGGATAGTGCTTCAGACACAGATGGAGAGCTAACTGACAATAAATGACAACAGGAAATTAGACCTGGCTGCCTGGGGACTTGACAGGAACACCAACCTCAAGCTGGTATACCTGGTTGAATGGAAGAGATGGAACAGGGAAAAACTGAAAGAGTTTTCTTGACCTTTTACTTTTTACTGTGTGTGCACATTTCAGATTTTAAAGTTTAAAATTATAGTGGAGTTTCAAAATTATTAGCAACAAACTGTGGGATTGGAACTTGATTTTTGTCTTCTTTGCTGTAAAGATTTTTCTGTCTGATTCACAACTGCAGGGCAGCACTCAAAGCCTCTAAGATAATGTCATCGAAACATCAGACCTTACTGGTAAATGAGGATGTCCTTTGTATGCTGTTAAGCCGATCTTTTAAGACTTGCCTTGCCAGAATGAAAGTCCTCATGACATGGGTTTTTCAAATTAAAGCTATAGCAGGGAAAACTTTTCTTTTTTTTTTTTTTTTTTTAATTATAGAAAGCATGCCATCAAAAGAAAGCTAAAATTCATAATAAAAAAAGCAGATAAGTTCAAAAGCTATTCCAATTTTCAGACCATGTTACACTGTACTCACTAGGAACTATGAGCAAAAACTAACACAAACCCTTGTAAAGACCTTTAGAAAAATTGTACTGGCATGTCTATCTTTTGATTTGGCTGAATTTAAAAAAAAAAGTTTAAGAAATTTGGGTTTAGGGCAAATATTCCCTAAAGGTCCATTCAAAGCCCATTACAGAGGCCCCTGGGTTTTGCTATACAGACCCTCCCCCAATGCTCCCTTCATCTTGTTGCTCATTGTCATGTATCTCAACTCTGCACACAGGGTCCAAACCAATGAACTGCAGTTTTACCATTGTCCCTGTGGGTTGATGGATCACAGTCCTAGTCTTTTACCTGCCTAATCCTTTCTCACAGAGGGATGCCCCTAATTCTAATTAACTGAGTGCCTTTGGGACCCTAATCTATGCAAAGTCCTTTTCAAAATTGGTACTGATAAAAGTGCCAGGAAAGTATGTGCTAGGATTCTACACGGAAAATACAAGAATTTACTTATCCGGGCAGTCCTTGCGAGTGTTTTTTGATATGTATGAATCCTGCATTTTTAGTATAAAAACTGCAGCTTATGTGAAAATAGAAGACCCTCCTGAAAGAGGTTTTAAGATGATGAAGGCATACTGTGGCTAAAATCAAAATATTTTCTGGGGAAGGCTGGAGAATGCAAAAACTAAAAATTCTGCTAGTTGAAAGACAGATTCAAAGATGGTGTAGAGCTGGGCTCAAACTGGTTGTACTAGCTGGCATTGATTATCATCTAAGTAGCAAAAACTGAGCACAAGATTAGTACTCAAAAGAGGGCCTTTCTAGGATAAGGCTTCATGTGTCATTATAACTTGACATAGTGTTGTCAAAGTTGAGATACCAAAGCATACACCTTAGAGCAGGGCATCCTGGAAAACAGCATTAGGAATCTTCCACACAGTTGCCTTCATAACCTGGGTTGTATTTCGCTCTCTCCGCCTTGACAAAAGACACCAAAATTTTTTGACATGCAGGCCATACAAGAGTCTCACGTGCCATCCTTCTCTGAATGAGACACTTTAGAAGCCCTACTTTAGGAAAACAACCTAGCCAACAGAATTTAGCCTTTTTAAAAACATGTTTTGTAATCTCTGGAGCTAGATCTTGACATGTTAACTCCTCTGATCTTACCCTACAAGAAGTTGAACATGAAGCCCTGTTCCTAATAAACAATAGTTACAAGAATCTGGCTGGGAATTAAATGCATGAAGCAATACCTCTTTCCTAATCAATTTTTTAACCAGTGAAAATAACTTTAGCAAAATACAGATGCCCTATCCTGCAGTGGTTCTTCTGCATGCTGAGTGTTTGGGTTTACCAAAAAGCCCCCTCTGCAAGCTGAATAAGAGCCCTAGCCCCTTGAGAGTCTCCCAAATCAACAAAATGCCCCCTTCTAATTCTTTCTCTGTTAGAATTTGCTTTGCATGGAATTTACTTGTCTGTTTTGCATGAGCTGTTTGGCTGTAATCTAGGCAGCATGCAGCCTTGCCAGATTTCAGAAAGATGAGTAAACTTCTGAATCTGATAGTGACTTCAACAGAATACCAAAAAGGGGCTTCTTTGTTCTCTATAAACAGACTATTTACTTTGATCTGGTAAAATGAATTAATGAAAGGAAATGACACCTTCCAATTTTGTGTGCGCAGGAGAAAGAGAAGTGGGCTTAATTTTTTTGGTTTGGTTTGTTTTTTTCTTCCTTTTTTCAAGGGTGAAAAAAGCTAAGGGGCATCTTTCTGAAAGTACAACCTTCTCAGAAACAGACAGATCTTTTCTCTGGTAAAAAGTCTCCTCATAACACTGTAAGGCCCATGTATATGCAAGCAGTTCAGAGTTATTACAAAATCTAAAATAGGAAGCTATTCACTTGATCTTTTGGTTCAATCCTATTAGGACCCCCCTGGAGCTCTAAATGGATACCAGCCTGTCACAGGCCTGTTGCTGTGACGACCCAGTCTTTGCAGAACAAGAAAAAGAAATGATAGTGATTGGCAGACCTTCCTTGCCCTAGTATGTAACACAAAAGGAGACAAAATGAAGAGGAAGTCAGGCTCTTATTATAGGTTTGATGCTTCTTAACCTTACAGCACCTTACACCTGGTAAGTGTCACCCTGCAAACTTAAACCCTCAGAAGATTACTGTTACATTTCAGTATCAAATGTGAAGAGCAAAGTAGGGCATTAATTTATCCGTCCTCTTGTTTTAGTTGTTTGAAATGCAAAAATCATTCCAAGCAGAACTGCATTTGCAGAAAGAAGAAATAAACACAAAGGGCCAAACTCAGCTCACCATGCCCTCAGAAGTTTTTGGGTGTAAAGCAGTAGATCAAGCAGGATTTAGCCCACAGAGAAAATGAATGAGTGGTTGGCAATGCAAGAGCTGCAAGGAACTGTCTATAGCCCTTGTTCACCCTGCATGAGAAAGGAAAGAACTTGATAAATTCTACCATACAGTGCCATACTGTATCTTGCTAGCTATAAATAATAGCCTTTCTGTTTCCGGATTTCTTTAGCTTTCTTTGGTAACTGTGACAGATTTTCAGCAATGGATATAAAGAAGTGCAAAATGCAGTTTCTCTGCATTTTATTATTTTTACAAGCTAAACAAAAGAAAAAAAAATCAAAAGAAAGGGAATAAAATAGGAAACTTCCCATTAGCTTAACAACATGAAGATCCAGATAAAGTCATTGTGATGTTAGAATATTGTACATTTAATTGTTGCTATCAAGAGCTGTCAAAGAAAATGTTTGCTTAAGGGTGATAGATTATACACCTGCATCCACGAAGTCTGAGCTATGTTTGTACCCTATGCATGTTTTTCCCAAACTTATATTTTTTTTACTACTATATAAGATCTTGAAAAACCCCCAAGAGCAAAATTGCTTTTTCACAAAGAAAGTTAATTTAAAACTTCTATTTTCATTCTTTTCTGGTTTCTCTTAAAGGCAACAAAGTTTTTACTCATAAACTTTCAAAAAGCATTTCTGATATTTGCAGTCAAATCTTGTATTTAAGACTGTCACTAAACAAATATTTGCTTGAGTAGTCAGATGAAATCCAATAAACCATGATCCTTAATGATGGTATAAAATTTTGCTGCATTAGCATGCTTGCAAAATGACATTCTCTAAAGATAATAAGGGAAAAAAATTAACAAGAACAGAAAACCTGGCTATATTCTGAAATGTTTTTTTTAATACTCTAAATCATAGGTCAAAATATTAATTTTCTTGAATAAGCAAAGCTGAACTTTTAAAGGTTTGTATAAAAGCACATGCACTTAAAATAGCATTTGAAACAACAGCACAGATTCTTATCTGGTACAAGCCAATGTATTTCCATCGACTTCAGTGAAGTTACACTGCCTTGAAGCAATAGAGATTCTGATCCAACCTTCTAAAAGTTTTTTAACCTGAAATTTAGAATAATATGTTATTGAGCCTTTTGTGTGATCCTTCAGATATTCACATTTACAACATTTCACCATTATTCCTCCCTAGCCACTCACTTCCAAAGTGGCACACACCTCCAAAGTAAAATGAAAAATTAATATGTCTCTATGTTATTATTAAGGTAGGGATAAGAGAATTTTAAAAATCAATTTTATTTTAACCATTGTCAAACTTAATTTCCCTTAAAAAAAAAACAACTTTAATAACATGTTGAATGGAGATACACTTTTTACAACATACGTACATATTGCCTGAAGAAGTCTGCATTCATAAAAGCAATGCAAGCTTTTGTACAGATGTAAAACTTGCATGAAAAAAAGATTTATTAGCCAGAAGAGGAAAAACATTAAAGGTGTCAAAAAATAAATTCAAGGAAGAATATATTTAATTTTGTTCCATAGAGAGTATGCCGAAATAAACTGCTTTTTGTATGCTGGAAGTCTAAACTATCCCACAATAGGCACTGGGAATCATTGCCAATTGAGAAGCTGAAATGAAAACTTCTTTTTTAGACACTTGTTCTTCTTTAAAAACCAAACCAGAACTTCTGTAATATGAGGAGCAATAAACTGCTCATTTTTTGAGGGATTTTGAGGCTATTTTTTAAATTTCTGCCTGCGATGAACTCGTACATTTTTTTCCCTACAGTGCAAAATTAGTTTTCATATGGCAGCTTTATAATCATACACTGAGATTTTAAAAATTAAATTAAAACTTCAGTTTACCTGAAATTTACGTCATTTATTTTGCTAATCTTTCAAGTAATTCAGCAATCAAGACATGCTTTATAAAGTTTTGTCACAGAGATAAATTACTTTTTTGTTGAATTGCCACCAAATGCCATATAATGTATTTGCAAACTACTTGTTATCAATACACAGTATTTCAGTAAGAAGAAAGGGAAAACATTTAGCAGCTTCTATCTTGAGTAAAAGCTGACAACACACTTTCACTACATAGTTTTTTTTTCGGTTTTTAATTACTGACATGGAAACAATGTTTTATGAAAATCTATTTAATTTTACTCTTCTAATCTATTTTTTGTATTACTTTATGAAAAAGCTTTAAAAGTAAAGAAGAAATCAATAGTATGGGGGGGGGGCAAAAAAAAAATTAACCACAAAGAATCTAAAATCTGATCACACTTTTGTCTGTATTCTGCACAGCAAGAATTGTTTGTCCTCTCAATACAATACTTTAGAGGTCATTTGGTAATACCTTCGTTTTATTACCATTATTGCAGCAAGATAACAGCAGTTCACAGTTCCCCTGCATTTTCCTCCTTTCACACAGTTAATACTGTCAGCCGTAAATACATACCAAAATACCAGAGTTACCAGAAGCATGTTGGGGAAGGTTAAACCTCTAGTATTTTTTTTTGGGCTGTACAAGCTGGAGAGCAGTCCCGGAAAGAATTGGTCTCCCGTTTGTAGGCTGAGCAGGGACTTTGCACCACCTCCTGGTGCTTTAGGGAACAACCAGAGACCGGGGGACTCGCAATCTGATACCTTTTTTCTTGTTTTTCTCTTTTTTTCCCAGCTTTCACCTCTTTAGTTTTTAAACTCCTCTTTAATACTCAGAGTGCAATAGCACCAAAAGCCCTTAACCTGCCCTGGTGTTCCCAGTTCCCTAAAACATAGGGGTGAAGCAACGGGTCTTTGCATTTACTCTCATGCTGCTCCTCTGCAAGAATACCTTCGCAGATAAAACCAACAGTATGCACATTGCTGACTTAACACAGATCCCAGCCTGGAAAGCATGGCGATCCTAGAGAAATGGATAACCCCCAAGCTTGCACCAAGAGTTGCTCTCCAGGTTGGTAGTGCTGGGCAGCATTGCCACCAGGCGTCAGTTCTAGGCAGAATCTTTTTATCAGGGCCTTTATCACAGCCCCAGCCCTCAGCCATAGCTGGTTTTAGGCTTTCAGCATCCTGAGCTGTAGGTTTTCAGATGAGCCCCCAGTGATCTGATATAAAGGCTTGTAAAAATGAAGAGAAATATTCCTGGGATTCCAGTAGGCTTTCAGTTAGCCCTGGAGCTAAGAAACTCCCAGCAGCAGACCTCTCCTGGGACAGTGTTCTTGTCTCTTCTTGTGCTTGTTGAACAGCATCATAGATAGGTCTGTGAGGTTTCTGCTCCTGAAAAGGAATTGAACGGAACAAAAGAAAAAAAATACAAAATGCAGAGCTCCTAGACTGAATCCTTGTCTCTTGCACTGACAGTCACTGTGCGATGGGGATTTGGCCCCATAAGTCTAGCAACAGTCTAAAGCAAGACAAAAGAGCTAATAAAGGGGTTTCATCATCTATATTGCCTTGCACTCCCAGCTTTAAAACAAAACAAGACACTACAACCAGAAAAATAAATGCTTTTCTTTCTTAGGTTCATAAAACAGTCATTACCCATAATTAATCATAATGACATGCTGTATTCAGGCCTTTAGCTAGTTCTGGCTGGAAGCTAAAGAACTGGCTTCTCATAGCTTCCAATACTTTACCCAGTATGTTTTCAGGATGCAAAATTGATTATCAAAATAGAAATCTCTCCTTTGTTTTTGTTGTGATGAAAAACCTATTAGTTAGTTGTTAGGTCCCTTCATTTGCTACTTAAACAGTTGGCTATTTAATTTGATTGACGTTAATGGGTTTACATTACAGTGACATTAACCTAACAGCCACAGAGTCATTAAAAGCTTGACCAAAGTTGACCAAAACTTGACCTGATCCCCACTAAAGACTTTATGCCCCTACAGAGATGATTAATAAATTATGTATGTCTTAATACTATATGCTCACAACAGACCCCAGGATACAATATGCAGTATTGATTGTAATGCAATATTTTCTTGCTGAAATGGTAATTGATAATATTTATAAATGTGAATCTGAGATTTAAAGTAAAAAAAAACCACAACACCAAAACCACTTCAATAATAAATTTCCAAGGTATATAAGCTCATATAAATATCTTTGATTCTAAAAGTAAGAGTGGAAGCAGAAAGCAAATGTTAGTATATATCCATCACCAACTATGACATTTAAACTAAGAGTACAGTTCTGCTGAAGAGATTTTCTTCACCCTCACATCACTTACTTATACTGAACTCTGATAATGGAAGGTTACTGCTTGAGCCAAGCTCTATTTAGTCAGCAGCTTTCTACTCATTTCAGCCTACAGGTTGAATTGGATCAACCCCCCGGAGACACCATGCCTGTTGGCTCCCTCTATTCCATGTATGATATCAGGTCAGTAACAGAAAAACACCCACTGGCTCTTGGAGTAATTTCTACCTCTTCAAATTGGCTCCACACAATGCATATATACCCATAGCAGCTTGCTCATGCCAGCGGATCCCTTTCCTTCATCCTCCAAGGACATACAGTCAGTCTGGCCAAGACAAGTTTTGAGCATGTTTGGTAAGAATCAGGTTATTTTTCCAAAGCCCAAGGAACTGAACAGACAACAGCAGCTCACATACTTAAGCATTTCTCTTTCTTTTTTGACAAATCTGATCATGAAATATGTTCGATGTTGCAGAAATAATCACTACTGACTGCCCCTCAAAAGAGCATTTACACATCTCAAGGAGGACACCTTCTTCTCACATGTTTTAGAAAGTGGGTTTGCTTAGATCTACTACTCAGACCCACTCACTAAGGTACACTTTTGTCACCCTCAAAAGTGACACATCTACAAAAACTCTCTTGAATCTGAGCGAACATCGCCATGATTTCCTTATAGAGATAGTCCTTAGTTTTAATAGCTGTGATTTTTTATGAGTGCGTAAAGACTGTGTGAAGAATTATGAATTTGCTGTAGGAATCTAAAAAGAGTCATAAAAAAGAAAAACACCAAAGAAAAATTCAACAAAATTATGTGGGCCAGACTGTGCTCACTTTCTGCTGAGCTCAGTGCACTGGTAAGGCTGTCAGTTACGGCTGCCGTACACATCCCAATGGGCTGCTCTAGCTTTCACCAGATGGCAGTGGTGCCTCAGGGACTACCTATCAGATGAGGTTAACAGCAGGCTCTCCTCCCCTCTCCTGACATGCCTACCAAATGGGGACTTTGGGGAGCAAAGCATTTCACCATCTTTATTTTATTCAAGACTCTCCCATTTCCTGTGGCATCCATTTCCGATGGTATCCACAGCAGAACATTATAGGAAATCTCTAAATCCATAGGACTACCTAAACAGCAAGGAGAACAACACTGAAAAATAAGCAATCCTGTTTCTGTAGTTACATCTATGGACTTCTGTGAAATTCCACAGTCCCTTCTGTTACTAAACTCAAAAGTGTTTATTTATAAATACAATGACAAATAATAGTCACATGGAATCAGAACTTATGAATTCACTTTTGCCACAAGCCCTGTCTTTGATCGAAGTCACCTAACCTTTCAATTTTTCAGTCTGCATAATGAGCACAGTAATTTTTCTTTAAATAACATGTTATGGAGTTTAAATCAGTTGTCATCAGCAAAGTGCTAAGGCTGATGAATATAATGGAAATATCTATATGACTGTGTACATTCTTGAAGTATAGCCAATATTTATATTCATGATTGTGGAGGCAGACTGGAATTTCCAGCAAGAGATTTCCATCCATGTCTCTTCCCAGCCTTTCCATAGCCCTCATCACACTCCATACTCATTCATAAACTTATATTTACTTCTGTTACAATGAATAGCCTATCATTTCTCCTACATAGCAAAGAAATTTGCACTGTTTTATTCTCACTTTCCTGCACTAGTTAGCATTTTGGGCAGGTGGGACTGAGAGGTTTCCGACAGTAAATTCTACCTGCAGGTAGTAGATGTGGACAGTAGATGTGGACTGCAACATCTTTTTACATAAAGAGATAAATCAGGACAACATGTGGGTAAAACCTAGCAAGCAACTTTCAGCCAGTGTATGAATTTACCCAGAAGTTAAAGAGGCCAGCCAGGAGATGCAGACCAATTCAGTTGTCGCAGAGAAGAATGGATTGGGAAACCAGACATACAAATGGACACTAGTCATCTTCTCAAGAAAGTTGTTTCTTACCCTTTAACAGGGCAAAAGATCAAGCAGATGTTATTCAAACAATCTGGTCAAAGAGTATTAATCCATTTATGCACATCCTGAGAGGTAGATACACATGTATATAATGATACACAAAGTTACTTTAGGTGCACTCAACAGAAGCGTACGTGATATGCCACAAGTCTCTTGTTTGTACTACAGCCCTGCTGAAGGCTGAAGGTTTTCCATGTTTAGATAAAACAACTGTACTGTTAAGAGAAATGTTGGCTCCAGTGGCACTTCCTGCTTGTCTAATTTGTGGAAGGTGGGCAGAGAATTGCCTGTTATATGTGGGCTGAGACCTTGTACCAACCCAACCTTCCTGAAGTGTGAGAAACAATATATTCTCTTCAGTGTTGTGAAACATGTTCAGAGGAACAGGAGAAGCCTTGTCTGTTACGCAGAATTGCAAAGCAAAAGGAAAGGGCTGGCTAGTACGGGTTCTGTTTATATGTTGAATTTATATTCTAGCAACATTGAATTTTGAGCCACAGCTTCATCCCTACCTCACCACAATTCTGCAGCTGTGCAGATGTACATGCTGTACTGCACAAGCAAGGAAAAGACACATTTTTAATAAGTTGTTCTGACATTTCTACACTATGGCATTTGTATTTATTGCAGCAGACCATCGCTGTGCACATTGCAAATCAATAAAGTGAATGTGAAGCCGTTCATAGCACTCAAAACCTTGTCCATTACTGTAATATCCAGTTGTTTACAGTGCAGTAATGAGGCACTTGTAGGCCTGACTCAAATATGGCTTTCATTCTCCAACATGATCAAATGCCAACATGCTGTACAATGGTTCCTTTGTGGATTGGGTATATCCTGATTTAGCCTTGGGTAACACTACAGAAGTCAACAGAGCTGTAGTTCACTCACATCATCAGGTAAAGATAAATTAAGCCAAAACCTCAGACCCAAGCAGTTTCCAGAATTAGGGAACTTTTGGCTCTGATACCTTTCTATTAGGAAGAAGAATTTAAACAGGAGAGAGGGAACACAAGGAGAAAGGGGGTGTGGAGACTGGAAAAAACATGCCATCTCAGGCATGCATTGGCAGCTTCCATAAGAGAGGACTTGAGAACAGCTCCAAAACCTATTTTGCAGCTTCTTTGGCTTAAGCAAAGCCTGAGCAAGTATCTGTATTCCATTTCCTAACATTATAGACTGATTCTGCACAGGACTGCAGAGACACTTGCTGATTCTCTTTGCCATGCCCCTTGTACCTTCACGTGTTCTGGGCGTGGACTGTTGAGTGGTCATTTAGCAAATATTCTGAAGAGGTACACTCTGTCTCATGAAAACAGGCAAATGCTCAACTGGGAAGTTTTTCAATCATTTTTTTCTGGTTTTCACATCAGAAGCATTAACCCTTATGGGGAAGGGCTTGCTGACTACGAGAGAGTAATTCCATCCCAAGTTTCCAGGTTTCAATTCTGGATAGGACTTCTTGCTCTTTTTCCACCAGCAAGATAAAGGGTGTGCAATTGTATGTGGTTTGAATGGCTACAGTTCCAGGGACAATCTGTGTTGCACAGGGAAACTCAAAACCTAAAGAGATGGTTTGTTTGCAGATCAGAGAGATTTCAATGAGATGCCATGACAGCACAAGCTTACTGAAGACAGGGCTTTACCCTGCTCTTAAGCATTTTCAATTCAAACATTAAAGGTAAAAAATTTAGAGTGGAGGAAAGGAATAGACGGAAGACAGGTATTCTGAATTCTCAGTTTGTCCCCAAGTGTTCATTTCCTTCTGGCAGCTACTAATTTCTTCAGAATTTTCCACCTGTACTTTCTCCCTTCAAATTTCACCTCTGTTCCTCCTTTTGGTTTAGTCTTTTTTTTTTTTTTAATCTTTCTTTCTTTTCAGTCTCTCCTTTCCTGAAAAAGACTTCCCTTTCCACAGCTCCCTTAGCTTATTTCTGTTAAACCCAGCTCCTTCAGTGGCCCTTCCTGCATGGACCTTGCTCTGCTTTCAATCCTTCATTATCTCCCTGCAGCAGCAGGCTTCACTATACTGCTGTTCCTAACCCCAATCCAAACTGTTTTCAGCATCCCAGCTCCAGTGGAAGTCTAACTCAGAAAAAACAGCCCAAGCTGGCTACACCAGTTGCTGCTCACAGATGGGGCTAAGGAAACCAGATTGATCTACCCAAATACAGAATGGGAATCTTCCCCCAAGATCACAGCTAGAAGCTTAAGGAGACTGGACAAAAAAGCTGGGATGGTCATGTTTTTTATTTAATTATTTTGCTGTGATACAACAGTCATTTTTTCACTAGGTTACGGCTTTTGCATATGCATGGATATACTTCCTTAACAGTGTGGCATTTGACCTTGTAGCTATGCAGACTGATTTTGTAAATCCAACTTAAATCACACACACACAAAAAAATTATTTCTGTTTGGGATCCAAAAAAGCCTATATTTGCTGATTTGTTCATGTCAGATTTAATACACTCCTCCAGACTATCTGCTCTGCACCCATGCAGCAGGGCTGGTATATCAGAGTAACTTCACATGCGTCATCCATCTGTCCAAGATTTCAGCAGTCTGGTCAGAAAAGCAGCAAAAAATCTCAAGCCCTCTTCAAGCTAAAACACTGGTAGAAAGAGGACATGCCTGGCAGTTAGCCTTCAGTTGCTGAGTTTCATTCAGCTTCATGGAGCTGCTGCAACGCTTTCATTCCCTGCTCCTCCAGATGGTCTGTGAAAACTGAAGCTATGACTGGCACAAAACTTATTTAAGAACATGCAAAACCAGCCCTGGAGTAGAAAGGTTGACTGACACTTTTCGTGAGCAGCACTTAAGCATATTAAACATAGCAGTCTTTGCAGCAGCTTGAGTGGTAGAGTACTGTAATCATTGCTATCATGTAGATGAGAGGGTGAAGACAAGCCTCACCTAACCAGCAGCACCCCAGCACACCAGCATACATGATAAGGTAGCTACAGCAGCAAGGCTAGATCTTCAGTGACAGCTTCAACCAAGGAATGACATGACCATCCCCACATCAGCAAATCATCCCAACCTAAAATATTGTTCAAAAGTCAATAGCTAGGCAAGGGTGCCTTTTCCAGACTGTTATAGAATACAAGGAATCTCTGCTTTATCTGTTTGCTCACTTTAACTCCTTTTTGGCTTTATGTGCTTATCTGAATACTATAGTAAACCATTTCTTTTAGCCAATTTAAAAAGATGTGGGTTTTGAATCCCCCACATTGTTTTACATGTACATAATCTATAAAATTTACATTTTATTCAGCAGCTCATAATGAGCTCCTTGTAATTGGTGTCAGAAGTGAAACTTATTTCAGCCATGCAGAAGCTGGGTTCTGAATGTGAGGACTTCTTCTATGAGATGGGAAGCAGCAAATCCTCCGGCTAATGGGTTCCCCATGTTGCATCTACCTTGACTTAGTACAGTCATGTCAGAAGGAGCATTAGTGCCTTAGAGCTGTGCTCTTCTGTTTCACAAATCCACACTTCTCTAGTATGTACAAATAATGAACTCCCTCGCTACCACTCCAAAAATATTTAACAGTAGCAGCTCCAGGGATCATTCACATTACTGAAATGTAATTAGTCTTACAAGAAGTGTAAGAACATTTGCTACTCTATTGTATTAGCATAAAGAATAATTACACTGCATGAATTTTCTTTTAACACAGCTGTAGAAGCAGATATTTTGCACTGTCACCACATGGAAAGGCAAAGAGATTTGGTAAGCCCATAGACAAGTGTTTATTTGACTCATGGGAAGAAGAAAATATCCAAGTATCCTGAAAAGGGACAAATGTGCTAAAGCAATTCAACAAAGTGCTTATTCTAATCCTTTTAAATATGCACCATATGCATCTTTCATAACTGTGATGTTTTGCAGTATTTAGGCAATAGTCAGTACTGAAGGTTTTGTCAGCTATGCCTTAATGGATTCATAAAAGCAGCTTCTATTTAAAGAAAGAGGATTTCACAGTAATGGGCAAAATTGTAAGTGCTGTCAATGGCTACATTTCATCTCATTGATTTACACTGTGCAGGATGATTGCCTGATCTGAATCACATATGCTGGAGATGTGATGCATTCAGTGCAAAACAACTGGATTTCAGAAAAGAAAATCCACTAGTTCTCAGTACAGTGATTGTGTCCATGGAAACTTTACAGGGTTATGCTGAGATAATCTAAACAGTGCAACAGGGAGTGGGAGCTAGCTAAATACAAGTCTGTCTAGGGCCAAAATGTGCCTACTTAATTAGCGAGTATTCAGTTTTAGTGCAGAACATTGTTTGAAAAGAGGCCTTGGGTTTAGACAACCTCCAGCTACAGCTAAGCAGAGGGCATTTCAAGACAAAACTTGCAGATCAGGGTGATTAGCCTTGTCAGCAAAGCACTGCCAAAACCTAACTGTTGATGTTTGCTAGGGCTTGTTCTTGCCCTGGTTGAACTGTCTGTAAGGAGGGAGGAAGCACTGGATGGCTAATAACCTTAACTATGTAAGTGAGGTGGTTTATGCAGCAAGGTGGAGTGCTGTTTTGCACATACTGCCAATGTGTTAATATTTGTCACAGTAGACAAATTTGGGTAGTAGCCTAGCATCTTGACATATCAACTTTATTTTTTTCTCCCGTTCGGAATCTCTTTGTGTAATATGTGTTTGAAAGGTCAATACCTTTGGGGGATCTGATAGTTTAGAGTTGAATTCTGCAGGCAATAGCTTACACTGGTTACATACCTTACTGGGATTTTGTTAGGGTCTCAACAATCAATGATGAGCAGTAACACCCTGGCAAACACGTACTCTGCTTAAACTGTGCTAGCAGACACAACTCAAAAGGCAGAAGTCTGGTTTGCCTCGCAATTCACAGCAGAGGTCAAATGCAGAGACCACATTTTCTCTCCTGATTTATTTCATATTGGTTCCTAACAATTAAATTTCTACTCCCCCAATAGGTGAATAGTCTGGAAACTACAAGCAAGATTAAATTTTTATTTTATCTGTCTCAAACAGGGATTCAGTCTGTGAACTCAGAGTAAAAGCACACCTCTTATGCCAGAGCATAACATCAGGGCAAGAACAGAGTGATCACTTGTAATAGCTTAAGATTTCAGTTTAGAGACAGGCTGATTATTTGAAGTGTGTCGCGTACAACATGCTTGCCACAAACCGAAAGCATCTTAACAATGGGACACAAAATACTTTTAGCACAACTAAAACCTTTAGTGTAGGAGAAACTTGAAAATTTGGCCTGGATTTAAAAGGTAGGATATAAGCCTAAGCAGACAAGAGGTTAACTCAGAGTGCAGAATAACAGGACAAAGGAGCCTGAGCAAGGTCAGGGGAAGGTAAAACCTCCATGCAGCGTGGCAGAGAACCATGCTGAGTTTGAGTCCCAGAGGCAATACAGATGCACCAGTGCACATGTTAATAAGCTTCATCTCAGTAAAAACTATTAGCATGGGCACAGCCTCCTGCTACACCAATTATTCTGCTCTGAGCACTAGTTTAGTTTCTTCAAGGTGCTCTATTACAAACAACACCCACGCCCTCTGCTCTTCAGGCAGCTATTTTGCTACAAATAAATCTGTGGTATGCAAAAACATGGACATGGCTTAGTTGTGGCTCAGCCTTGCTTATAGCGCTTGCTTTCAGGATCCCAGACCTATAAGAGCTTGGACTATGCCTGAGAAGCTCCCCAGGGCATTTTTTGCCTTGACACGTTGAGGGTGATAGAGGGTATGGATTGGGAATGCTAGCAGGGACCCTTGAAAAACCACAGAGCCAAGGCTGGCCAGAGGAGCAGGCAGGCAGCCGCTGTTTGCAAGCAGAGACTGCTCACCTTTACCCTCACCCTGTCGTACATGCTCAGACCCTGTGGATGTTGAGTTTCCTCCATGGCCTAGGAGCCAGACCTGCCAAGTAAGGACCACTCTGGTGCACTCAGCAGCAATTTGTGCCTATAACCCATCACTGCCGCAGGACTGAGTCTGCCCACAGGCTTAGGCAGGTGCTGCCTAGCCTCGGACAGAGCAGGACTTACTTTGGGTCACATCTGCCCCAAAAATTATTTGGCTGAACCAGCTATTTCATCATGTCTTCTGTGTTTCTCCCCTATCCCTCATGTCTTCAATGGTGTCAGCCCAGGGATTTGTTGTAAGGTTCTGGATGCTCCCTGAGAAAGGGCTGGAGAGAGGGCATCCATGCCAAGCACACTGGAGAGGGCTTACCTTCTCCACATCCAGGCATCAGTGACTGCTTTACTGTCCCACAGAAGTCACCTGGGGATGTAAGAGATACAGCCAGGGAAGAACATAAGTTCTGAAGCCAAAGAAAATAAAGCTTTAATCAGAATTATAAAGTTACTGTATGACATAGCAAGAGATCATCAGGAACTTTCCAGCGTCCTTCTCTTCAGACTCATTTTAACTGAGCTAACTTCAGCTGAATTTTCTGTGAATTATAAGGCTTGCTTGGAGGACAATTACATCCCTTTGATGTGTTTTATGCTGCTGTGATTGATATATATACCATCCTCAGCTTTTTAACGCAGGGGTTTTGGCGCAGTTCAGGAACCTATTCTCTTGGTCCCACTCAATTTATATTTAAATGTAATAGCCAGTACTAAGGGGATTTTTCTTGCACAAAGGGCCAGATGCAGGAGCAGGTATAAGATGTCTGAAATTAGATTTTGGCACTGAAACTTAGGTCCTCTTGAAGGATGATCATTTTGCAAAGCCTCTGAAGTTCATCTGAAGATGAGAAATGGGGAAGCAGCAGCAGCAGGAAACGGCTGCTTCATTGAACAGTCTGGGGGGCACAAGTAGTGGGTAAATCTATAAACGATACTTCTTTCAAAAGATACTGTGAATGTATCCCATCTTTTCTGCCATCCACTTCATCCCACCACATATAGAGAGGACTTTGTGTCTCAGAAAGGAAAACAAGCCTTTTACCCCAAGCAGCCCTGGGAGGCTGCACTGTGGCATTAGGATCAGGGTACAGACAGATCTATGAAAAAATCATGGAAGTCTTATGCTCTGAGATACTGCTGAAGCATGAGGAATTTCCTACTGTAGTTCAGCTGAGGTACAGTATTGACATGACTAACTAAAACAGGCTCAGTGTATGGAGAATTCAGCAAGAGAAACGGCTAAATATGGGTGATGGAGGAGTATGTATTGCACTTTTTCTGAGAAGGGCATTTTCTGCACCCCTTTATGTAGCTCTTATTTTTGCCGCATGTTAGTGCCTAGACAGAAGAGCTCTAAACCAAGGCTGCACTGCGCCAAGTGCAAAGCTCCACCCTTTGCCTGGTCACAGTTAAAAGTGCACAAGTATTCAGAAATCAGGCATGCTCTGCATGCACTGGTGCCAGCTGGCAGTGTGAGTATCATGCCCTTTGGTACAAAGCAGCACAGTGATATCTTGTGCTATAAATCTTCCTGTTGACCTGCAACGTTTTCTGTTGGTGATCTCTTTATGGTGAAGTATTCTGCTGTTGAGTTTTAGCTTTGCTGAGCCTTTTGACTTTGGCCATCCTTGAAAGAAAAGTTAGGCTAGCTTTCTGTTAATTGTTCAGGACCCTGTGGATTACAGTGCTACAGGTTTTCTTTTCCCTCAGCCCTTAGATTGATAAGGAAAGAGTAGTTTATATAATCTTCTCTGCTTGTCCTTCTTAGGAGAAGTACTTTTACTCCCAAATCCAGGAGAAGAAACCTGCCAATGTAGTAAGTAAGTTACAAGATCTTGATGATGTGCTGAGGAATCAAGGGATTTAATTCATATTTCCAAAAAAATTCTGAAATACAGCAAGTAGCAAGAAGGTGTCATGGTAAAGACTCTGCCATGGTGCTGGTCAAGTGTTTTAGGTAAGGAAAAATGTGTGCTGGTGCTCAGCCTACAGAAGAAAAGTGCTAGTGCTGAAAGAGAGCTCGTCGCTCATTGGAAGAAAAACACGTCAGAGCAACATATTCAAGAAATTATCACAGGAAGAAGTATTCTAGTCAGAAGACATACAGGGACCCAGAATGGCAAAGGAAAGTAAGGGAAGCAGCACAACTAAGGCCAAGTAACCTGGGAATGGTCCAGGTCCATGGGGCCTGGTCTTTGATACAGAGCTAGGCAAGGTGCAGTGTGCAAGTTGGATGTTAGTGCAAAAAGGTCACAGGCATTTACTTCTGCATGCTTGTTTTGGCCTTCAAGGCTGGTAATCTCTTTCCCCATCCCATCTGGTAAGTCAGCATGGGTGTGGTGCCATGAGTGGTACCCCACCTGGGCCACAATGAATATCACTGTTACTTGGTAAGTGAGTGGAGCAGCCTCACTTCTTCTTTGGTTGGGCTGGATTTCTGGGTGGTAAAGCTGAACACAACTGCTTGAGGAATCTATAGGTTGGTTGAGAGAAAAACATGAAAACTGCTATATATTGAAGGAACAGTGAGATAAGAAAAAACTTTACTAGGAGAAATGAAATTTGATGTAATAATTAGACTACTAATAATTAGAGTACAGTATTGAGGGACTGCGTGCCAGTTCCTACAGTCTGCACCCACTTTGGAGTCTAGTATCTGAAGTATTTCATGAGCCTTCACACCTCAGTTTCCCTTCTGTAAAGGATAAATACTCTTTTCTTACCTCTCATGCAACTTACAGGAATAAATATGTCATTGTCAGGAGCACAGGTATGGGATGATGCAAACCACCAAATGCACCTGGGCTTTTCTTGATTGAGAAGCACGCATGACATAAGTGCATATGGGCACTGGGTGTGTGGAGCTTGGCTGGGCCTGGGGGGGTCCATGCAGACCCCATGGGCACCAGCAGTGTGCATGGGGGAGCTGGTGCCACAGCACAGATTTACATCTCCGCTGACTCCGCAGTAATGTCCTTGTACACCCAAGTCCTCACTGTACCTTCAATGTTCCCTGCTATTAATTCATATCCTGGCCGTGTGTGCAATAATTTTTCCACAGAGACAAGCCCCGAGATACATGTGAGAGTGGAAATGCAAGGCAGAGTAAAAATTAAGGCCAGCTGGAGCAACAAGGTGGTAGGGAAGAAGGGTTATGGACCCCTTCTCCACCGTCATGCACAGGAGAAAAAAAGGGCTCTTATAGTCCTTTCAGTGTTCTCTTCTCTCTGTGCCTGAACATGCTGGGGAATCAAATCTTATAAGAAAAACTTTCATGAACCAGTGAAGAGAATGTGGAAAAAGATGGAAAGATTTATTTCTCCTGGCTTCTTAATGCAGACAAAGCTGGAGATTGCTGCAGAATTGAGCATTTAGCTGCAGTTTGTGCCCATGGACTTGCACAGCAGCACAAGGTTGGAGGGAGAGAAAGAGAGGATATGTGACGAGGAGACAGAGAGGAAAAGCACACTAGGAAAAATTAATATTAAGCAAGAAGAGAAAGTGAGCATGCCTGCTGTGAGTGAGTGTGCAGCTCTGGAAAGGGGCATATGTGAGACAGAGTGAGAAAGTAGAGGAGGAACCTTCCAGCAGCAAGTGTGAAGATGAACACCCAGTAGTGACAATGATGTTCTGGCCAATCAATGATGCTTGATGCATGGGGGACAGGATAGATGTCATTATTCTACAAAACTGTATACAAGCAAAACCAAAGCCATCTTTTTTAAATTAAAATGAAAGAGACATGACAGGGGAAAAGCAAAGTATTTGTGGAATGATTTAAAAAAAGAGAAGTAAATCCAAAGAATAAATTTTTTTCCAACCAATATGATGTACTGTATAGTTTATGAGACAAGAATGAAAAAAATCAATCTGCGGCAATATCTGATGTGCCTCTGTGTAATAAACTTCTCTGCAATTATATGAACAAGGTGGTGGTGGTGACGAGAGGTAGGGGATTTTTGTGTCTCCAAATGTGCTGGGTTTGTATCATCCTGTCACCAGTTGTTCATTATTGTGATACCAGACAATCTCCGGTGTTTTTCCCAGTAGGTCAGTGAACTTATTTTCTTATCAAGCCTTAAGGCAGGTGCAGACATGAGGACGGCATTTGCCTTTGTTTTTATCCTTCAGCCCAGCCCAGAAGCTCCTTAGTATGCGGGGCCAGTGATTCAACCACACAAGTTTCCTCCTCCTAGTGTTTTCTTTATAAGGATTGCAGTGAAAAGCACTATGGGGAGAAGTTTCATCTCCCCTTGTAAATTTGAACGAGAGAAACGTCTAATACCTGTTCCAAAAGATGGCATTTTAATTACTGCACTGTACTATGGCAGCACACACACACATCTGCATGCACGCACACACAGGTGTATAAACACACACACACATACACATACCCAGTTGCACCTCTCCCCCTCCCGCTATCAAGGTCTTTTTCCTCCTCCAATCCCTTCTTCGTCTTTATGCAACCCGGGGAACAGGGGTTGATTGGAAAGGTCTCTTTCCTTGATAACAACAATTCAATGTGCCTTGACATTTTAATAGCCTGCCGTCCTAGTGAACACAATCGAGCTGAGCAGTGAAGCAAAAATCATTAGGTAAGCAAGATAATCTAAACGAAAAATCAGCCTCAACTAGCTTCCCACATCTGGGGCACATCTGGGCAGAGGCTACCCTTTCCTGCCTGCTTCCGAACAGGAATCCTCTTCTGGGAAGGCTGTCAGGAGAAAGAGGGGTGTCCACAGATTTATTGCTGGGGGAAATCCATCCTCTCCTGCCCCTCCACCCCTCCCACCTGCACACCCCTTCCTTTGGCACACCCTTCCCCCCAATTCCCTCTCTGTAGGAGTGAGATGCTGACTTTGCAAGCCATTTGCTTTATGAATATGACCCTCAAAGGGAAGAAACCCTCCCACAAGCCCAGAACTATGTTATCATCGTTATTAAGGAGCTTAAAAAGAAGCTGGGAAGAGGAGACACCGGTGGAATTGCAGCCTGATTGTGATTGATGTGTTCCTATTAGCTCCTCACTGTTATCTCTCTGGATGGCAAGAACAGCCAGTGGCTTGTAACACAACAGATTACCTGAGTTTTCAGCCCTAGACGGATGTTTAAATAAAATATAGTCCCTTTTAGCGAGAAGCTCATTTTCTCTCTGAGGCTCCCAGACTATTTCATGTCAGCTGCGATTTGCTGTGACTCTCCTCAGTAAACATGTCTTATCATTAATAATTCTTTACAAGCACAATTTCATGGAATCTTTTTGTATGTGCTCGTGGAGGGAGGAGGAGGCGTGCATGCGCAAATGTTGGTCTCAGCCTCATCTCGATACAGTTTGGGAACCCAAGGTGCTTCTCTTCAGAATTTCACCTGCCTTTCCAAAAATGATTGATTACCCCTAGCAGACTGGGTGTCCAGCTATGCCCAACAAATGACTTTGGCCCCTAACAACAGGCCTTGGCCAGATAGAAATCAATATTTCACCATTAAAATCTATCAAAGAAGAGTTAAGGCACCATCTGTCCCTGCCGCCTTTCCATGGTGTGTGAACATTAAATCCGACACTTGTAGTACATGAGTAATCAATATATAGTAGTTCACAGATCATTTGTGGTCCCCTTTTAGCAGTGATGGATGCTTGGAATAGTTGTGATTCATTTTGTCACACCATTAAACAAGATTCTGTCCAGTTCCTTCCTGATTTCATTTAGAGGATCATTCTTCACAGTTCATAAGAGAGAAACGGTTTTACCAATCTGCTTCTATTTCAATAAGTCACTTTATAGAGATTTTGTGTCCTGCAGACTGTAAAAATTGTGGAGAGATAGTACAAACATACCTCTAAAACTATTCACTGCATGACATATGCATAAAGTGTGAAAAACTGAATGTAAATATGTTTACCTCTTTATCTACAAACATTGGTTTTAACCTTTCCCTTGCTAGAAGGGTTTAAAGGCAGAAGGACATGGAAATACAGCCCTGCTTAGGGCAGATATAGTCCAGTTTGGAAACTGACTATAATTAGAAGCAACTGAAAAATCAGTGGTAGAGCTTTACTTCTGAATAATAATGGAGAATGCCCAGTAAAACAAACACCTTCCTTAATTACTTCTGTTGATATCCGCCCAGCTTTTTCTGAATTGTTCATTTTATGCTGACAGTAAATGTATAATTGCTAAACATGTCTAAATTGTTACAAAGAAATGTCCCTTTTTAAAAAAAAAATCTCTTCTTATAATTGCCATTATCATGCAAACTTCTTTCTTTTTATGGGAGGGTGGGGAATTACATATTAATGTTCCATGGATTATTAATCTTATAAAATACCTGCACTTTCAGTCCTCAAACCATCTAATCAGATCCTCAGATGACGCTGTAATTGGGCATCACGATGTGGCTACTCAGATTTAAACATTTTAAGAACTGACCCTGTCCAAACTTCCCCTGGCTGCAGTAAGACATCCAAATCATATAAACAGCAAACTTGGATGCAGAGGTAAAGTCAGGAGGAACACTGAAGATCTGTCAGAAGACATCTTCTAAAATCCACGTTTTGCAGCAATTTTCCTAAATAAAGGACATAAATAACAGTGATTCATATAACTAGCAGAGCTAGCGTGCCCTCCATGGAGTGCTTAATGCAGTAATTTTTAGTCGGGTTGACCATTTATAACCCATACCTTTTTAAGAATCCTATCTAGCTGCTGGAGAGCACTGACTCACTAACCACAGTGGCAGAGGAAGAGGAAGGCAGAAGCACATCCTCAGCTGGACAAGATCCCACCAAAGCCTTCATGGCAGTATACCAGACCCCACGGACATTTAATTTAAGGGCTCCTTGAGGGAGAACCTGTTTGCTAGATTATAAACCACCTCAAACAGGGGTTCCCCACTTTGTATGTGCCTGTGTCTCAACAGTGTCCAGCAGCTCTGGGAAGACGAGAAGAAGCAGGTGGAGAAGGGAAGAGCTCTGTCCTCTTCAATGAGCTCCATAGAGATCATGGGAAACAGGAAACTGAGAAAGTTGATGAGTTAATGCTCATACAAAAAAAGGCACAGGGTCAGTATCTTAATGAAAAAGCAGTACAGATGATTGCTGTTAATAAGTCTGAGTTGTTGGAGCAGAAATCCAGAGTGAAGAATTCCTGGGGTTAGGCACGACTTTGTCACAGCTCCTGAGTGGCTGGGCTCAGATTCTTCAGACAGTTCCAAGCAGGAAAAAATGTCCCAGCTCCACATGCTGCTGGGCTGATGTCCCAAAAAAAAACTCCCTGCAGTTTTACACTTGGTGCACAAGTGAGAGCAGCGGAGCTGTGCTCAGGAACCAAGCTCTGAGACACTGGCTTAGGCTGTAGTTGCACCTTTAATTTCTTTCTTTATATACCCATCATTCATTAATTCCATAAAAAGAGCTGGGCTCCTGAGAAATAACAAATGCAAAGTATTATTGCTAAAAATGAGCTACATAAAGAAATACAGCCAGAACTTCAGCACAAATCAAATACTCACTTAGATTTCAGTGAAGATGTGCTGATTTGCACACATGGAAGCCCCTGTCCCTTATGTTTAGGCTTACTGTATTTCAGGGAACAGAGATGGCAAAATAATTACTGACTATTTTCCAGGAAAAATACACTGAATCATTGTATGGAAGCAGTTCCTAAATTCAGCCATACGCCTGATGTGTCCTAATGCTGGAGCTTGCTGAAGGTACCGTGGTTCTCCTGTTACCTCTGAGCAATTCAGCAGGTTCAGTGCAGAAGGCAAGAGAAAAAACAGATTCTTAAAACAGAAACCCATCAAGAAATGAGTTATTACCTGGAAAAACACTGCATGGAAAAAAGAAGAAAAAATGAAAGCATGCATCGTCTTTACTTTTCAAATATTATGCAGAGCACCCCTGTTTGTCTGAACCTGTAAGGCATAAACAGATACTTGCATTGATTTTTTTTTTTGTCTAATACACTGCAAAGCTGTGATTCTCTTATTATAAATCTTTCCCTAAGCACAAAAGTGAGCAAAGGGAGGGGGAAGGAGTGGTAGAGTAACAAGACTAATCAGGACTTCACCATCAAAGCAAATACATCCAATTAACATCTATTAAAGAAGAATTTTATGGCATCATGCACAGTGAAGGCCATTATATCGAGTGGAATTAATCTTAATTATTTGTACCTCGGAACATACATGCAAAGGAAAGCAACTCGCATTAATCTACATTAAACTTAATATACAGTTGGTGTATTATCTCCCGCGTCAAAACTGACTGCTGGTTTCTGCATATACATCTGTGATGCTCTCTTGAGTACTTACACTACAGTAAGACACAATTTGCTAGTTGTCTAAAGATACAATTTGCTCCATATAGAACAACTCATCAATTAGAAAGCTTTTTAAAAAGACTTCTAAAAAGCTAAAAGCCAGACCAGTTTAGGCACATATTATCTTCTCAGAAGTCTTTCTTAAAGAAAAGATACACACACACAAAAAAAAGCCCAGAAGAAGCTCTACAGATTTATTACCCAGCTTAAAGGGAAACCGAACAAATATAAATCTGCAGCTTTCTGAGGTTTAAATAACGACAATTACTACACCCAAAATATTGCGTTTCATGCACTGTGGACAACATTGTTAAAACCGCCCACAGTATTTTGGACTGTGGGGATTTTTTTCCACATTTTTACAGAACCTGACAGTAAATTATGCTGGTTGGTTGTTCAATTGGTTTGCATTATTTGATAGGGCTAGCTGTAGAATCTGCGCTGTGGAAACAGTAATGAATAGTGTACTTTTTACTTTAAATCCCTGCCTAATAGATATAGACATAAGTAAATAGCTACTTAGGATTCCAAAATATAACTAACAACAAAGCAAAGCTCCAGCTGGTCTTACCTCCTAGTGGATTGTTCAAAGGGCATTTTTCTTGTCAAGAAATAGCTTCTGAGATCTCAGAAGCAAAAAGATAAATTGATGTCACTTGTGCCCAGCAAATGCACTTCTGATGTGGTGGTGATAAAGCGTTCAATTGCTCAATAGTCTTACAAATGTTTACATCTAACAGTGGGTTTTATTCAGTTCATAATATGCAAAATCCTGACGATGCAGAAGAGAGTATATCCCAGTTTCATGCTGTGTTTTGGGTCAGGATCTCCATAGCAGATGTTATCTCTTTCAGTAAATATAGGTCAGCAATTTGTCCTGTGTGAAAGCATAAGCACTGGATTTTAGTTATGTTTTAACATCTGTTATTAACCTTCATTAGCTATCAAGATTTTAAAATCCTGTAGAGATACTATACCAGATATTTCTCATTGGGCTAATCATAGCTAGCAGCAAGTTAAAGACCTTTCCATGCTAGCAATGCAGGTGTGTCAAAATATGCATCAAAGTGCTATTGTGCACTTCAGTTGTTATTACTGCGAATTTTGAGTTAACCATTTATTCCCATGAATCTCTGGTAGGTGAACTGGTAGATTCATGAAGATTTAAAGAAAAGGCTTGAGAATCATAGAAACATAGAATAGTTAGGGTAGGAAAGGATTTTAAGATCATCTAGTTCCAGCCCCCTGCCATGCGCAGGGACACCTCCCACTAAATCATGCCACCCAAGGCTATGTCCAGCCTGGCCTTGAACACCACCAGCAATGGAGCATTCACAACTTCCATATGTCTCATGCAATCAGGCTATTTTCAGTCCTTCAGCAATGTTCGATCTGTTCTTGAATGTTTTAGGAGACGTTGCATTTCACTCTATGCTTCTCAAATACTGATGCATAATTACCAGCTACTATACCATTATGGCTGAAGAAATTTGTCCTGCCCAGGCCAGCCCTGAAGCATGTTGCAAGTCAACCTGCACAGGGTACACAGCACTCCGGAACTGCTGTGCAGTCTGGCATTTTAGCATGAAATCACATTCTGATGTCTCTCTTAGAATTTGCACTGTCAGAGAATATCTAAAGGGGTGGTGTTATCACATTTGCTTTAATTTAGATGCTTACTGAAGTGACTATCCTTTGCTCTGGTTGTGCAACAAACATGAGGCTTTTTCCACAAGCCCGTACCACTTTTCTATCTTTGCACATTAACCAGAAATCCTGAGGTTTGGGTTTCTCCATCAGGAAAGGGTGACAATATAAGCACAGCAAACTAGAAAGTCTCCCTGCTCAGGGATATCCAAGCAGCAAGGAAATTAAATGCAGAAGCTCCTGCAAAGGTGGGAAGTACAGAAGATTAATGGGGATGAAAGGAGACAAACTTTAAAGAAAAAATGGAGAGTCGCCTGCCAAAGACTAACATTCTTCGAGTGACCTCAGGGACTCTTTTTGAGAGGCTATTAGAAGATACATCATCCCCCACTGTAAAACAGTAAGTTCAGAGCTCTGATACTCTTCAGAGCAATTGTGCACTGGGATAAGTTTGCAAGTTCAGATGAAGCAGGTGGTGGTGAACCTTTGAGAAAGCCAGTGGGCTCCATGAAGGAGTGAAGTCTGGAGGCAGATGAAGTATGCATCAGTACAAATACCATCATTAGCTACATTTATTTCTGAGATGAACAACAGAACAACAAAGATGTCTGCTCATGCAAAAAACATCTTAGCCAGCCTCAAACCACCAAATAAGCGGGTGGAAATGAAGATTTGTATGCAAAGCTGTGTCTTTGTGAATAAAGACAAAAACAAACCACAAACGGAAGTTTCTGAATATATCTCAATCCTGAAAGATTAGCTTCAGCAGAAGTGTCACTGCAGAAACCATCTGCATACTGAAGAGGTTGCCTAGCAAGTGTTGCTTTCCTCATTATTATTTTCTACTTAGATTGTTAAGAAAAGATCTCTCAGGAGAAATAGCAGCAGGATCTTAAAAATAAATCCAAATCTGCATTAAAAATTCAACACAGATATTGTCTAAGCCACCTGTACTCGTGTTGTTCTGATGCCATTACATTAAACATGATGAGATTCTCTGCTGAGCTTCTGTTTAATTCTAAGAACCTGCTTAAGTATTTTACAAAATTAGGTGGCCAAAGAGTAGCATGATGCTCAGGGAGCAGCTGCAAGGATTTGAAGGTGCTGCGGCAGCATGGTGCAGTGAACGTGCTGTGTCCTTCTAATGAATTAAACAGAAGGAATTGCTCTGAAACCAGAAGAGGCAACCCGGAGGGGTTATCATAAGAAACTCCAGCAATAAAAGTGAAAAGTAGACTAGTACCTAATGGCTTTTTATGCTTCTACTCTATGCTATGACACATATGCTGTTATACTGTGACTGGCACTGTTGCATTTTGCCCTTTTCTGAAATCAGACTTAGTTTTTGCTATTTACAATATTTTCTTTCATCTTCCCTCCCTCCCCCTTCCCCC
>JASSUY010055205.1:0-42916 GCA_032466535.1 Forpus xanthops
TATATTGGGTATGATGTGGTGTGCCATTGAATACCCCTTTGGCTAGTTTGGGTTAGTTGTCCTGTTTCTGCTCCCTCATGGCACAAGACGCCAGGCCTCACTGGCAGTGCATGACAGACTGGAAAGTCCTTGATCAGGGAAAGTGCTATTTAATAACAACTAAAACACTGGTGTGTAATCAATATTAATGTCGTACTAAAGCGAAACCACAGCACTGTACCAGTTACTAGGAAGAATATTAACTCTATCCCAGCTGAAGTTAGGACAGGTAATAAACTAAAGACTCAGTTGTATCACAGGAAAGCGTATGAGGTTCAGTTTTTGTGGAAAGCTGTGGCCCTGTAGATATTTTTATGTAGCAAAAATGAGTTCTAGTGTGATTTTTCCTTCATTGGATCCTTAATGTGAACATGCTTGTAGGACTGTTGGAAAACTTAAAAGCAGCAAGAAGTACTGTAACTGTCATGTTCCACTAGTATGAAAATATGCCTCAACAAAATGCAGGTATTAAAAATCTACTAATGATATCTCTGATATCTTGCAGCACTGTGTTTCTACTCTTTGGCTTTCATGAGATTTGCCTACAAGGTGCAGCCAAGGAACTGGCTTCTTTTTGCATGCCACTTCACTAATGAAATTGCACAACTTATTCAAGGAGGACGACTGATCAAATACAGGCAAGTCATATCAAAAAAGGGAAGTCATTAACTGGTAGCTCTTGGAATACTCTGTTAGTAGATTTCTGACTGTAGTGGAAACCCTTGCATGGCTTCTGAACCTTTGTAACATCATTACCTTTTGAAAACCTATTAACAAGCTTATTGTCAGTAGGCTAATTATGACTTGTTGCCTTGCACTCCCTTTGACACTTCTGAGGGATACACAGAAAAGACTGAAAACCTTATGTTCACAGATGTAGGTAGGACTTACACAGCTGCTGGCTATTCTGGGGTTTGTTTATTATGTTGATTAGTCTGCATATGTCTGTCTCAGTAACTAATTTTTTGAGATGGAAACATTGGAAGGGGTTCTATATCTGAAAAAAATCAGGGAAAACCTCTCTAAGCTGACTCTTCTATATGTTGGGTATAACATACATACCTCAGTGTGTCTGGGGACCAGCCTGCAAGCAGCCTCACACTCTCATTGAGTAGCAAGTAGTACAGGTACTGATCCAGGCAGTCATTGTGAGTCAGGATTGTGGTTTTTTTTTTTACTTTGGATCCAAGAAATCGATAGGGAGTAATATGAGGATGAAGCCTCCTGAACTATAAAGTAAGAAGTGAGCAAAACTGCAAATGGAACTGCTTTTCCATAAGTAACTGGCTAAATGTCTTTAATTCTTAAAGTTCTATTTTAAGTCCGGACTCTTTATAGCAATTGCAATTGAGTATTCACTCTTACAAAACTATCTTCTCTTGGCAGGTTTGAGAAAAAGAACTAAATATCTAACTTGAAGTAAGCCACGGAATGTGCTTATCCCTGAATTACAACCAAGGAAGACTTGCCATCTACAGTTGCTGTGACAATTACAACGGGGTTAAAACAAACACCTATTATGAATGACCCCACCAAGAATCCTTCTAATAATTTTTTTTATCTTGCCTTTTTGACAGTAATATTTGGCAATGTAAACCATTGCATTTGAAGTTTTGCTGCCTTACAGGTCCTTAATAACTACTCTTTGAATAAAAAGACATCTGAATAACAAGCAATAGTTGAAAACCACCTTTTTTATCTAGCAGTCTACAAAAGTGGTGTATGATGGCTTGATAACTGTAGGTGGTATCTTGGTATTAACATTTTTAAAAGCCATTTAACTGGGGTGCATTCATTTCTATTTTGTCTCCTTTTTTTAACTTAAGCAGTGGCTTGCTAATCTACAAGAACAAATGTCTAGCTAGGCAGCCTGGAAGTGACCGGCTGTCCTTCTTCCCTTTCTGCATGCCTTGTTTCAGTAAAGAGACTTTATTAATAAATCATTTTTAAGTCGCACGTTATTTGAAGAAGACTTGGAAGAGCAAAAGCATAGCACTGAATGAATGAACACAAGGTCTGGTACTCTTCTTTAAGAAGTTCCAAGTGGATTTTATTTGTTTTTACTGTTTGAGTTGTTCTAGATGTATGTAATCCTTACACAGACAAAAACTTGTTTGGAGTCTAAGATCTGAAAGACACAAGGTGCCTTTCAGTAGTTTTTGATGTCATTGGGAGAGTGGCTTCCCTGCATGACCTGCCTGAAAATTACATTGCTGTAAAGATATAGATAACAAAGAATGTATGTGATGGATTTTATTTCAGTGCAGTTTTTTTGAACAATAAACATGTTCCAAATGGCAATAAATCCTTTCAACATTTTGAAAAGCTTTATTTGTCATATTGTGATATTAGATCCTGAACTGAAATTTTAGTATGGGGTATCAGTTTCTTACTGTAACAGCATTAAGCATAAACTGGTTGGAAAAGTAAGTTATCCTTTTTATATACTATGCTTGGACAGGTGTCCTCTGGATATTAATAACTAGCACTTCCCTGCCACCCACAGAAAAAGGGGGTGTGGGTACCTGACTGAGTATTCCTGCTGTGATAGTCAAGGTTGAATTCGGGGCTCTCATTACGCTGAGTAGGTATTGCATAACGTCTTCTAGAAATAAGATGGTCAATTAAAAGACTTGCTTTAATACTAGACTGATATTGTGATCCAGATTGCATGGTGGCTGAATTTTGTAATGGGCACACATGAGCCTTATAGGGCATGCTCTGCTGTACAGGTGTAACTTAGTACTGACTGCTGCTTGTTGCTTTAGAAAAGTTAGTGCACTGAGCTATTCTTTCCATACTGCTGTCTTGTGACAAAAGTAGTCATCTCTCCATCCCCATTTCATGGAATGTAAGAAGTGTTAAACTTGTGTATAAGTGAGTGAGATGCAAGCAGATAAGGATAACTGATTATCTTGCCACCTTTTTCTCGTATTTCTGGAGAAAGCACTTCTAAGAGTGTTAAACTTTATAGGTATGAAATGTGGTAGTTTGGCTTGTTCTTGGGTTTAATACTGTAAACCCACATGATGCTCTTACGTCTGTTCATGAGCTGTTGATTGTCTTAACTTCCCCACCTAAGGAATACTGTTTACAAGAGTTTATTTCCTCATTTTCCTGGTAGTTGCCTGCACAGTAGTTCCATATGAATTTCTTTCTACCTTGTTCTTCTGTATCTTTCCTCTGTCCGTTCACCGTGATGAGGCTCAAGTTTTTTCATACTGGATAAGTGCAAGAGTGAATTGCAGGTAGAAAGTGGGCTCTATCTTGCTTTGAGGCTTTAAACCTGTGATGCTTCCTGCAATCTATACAGGCTTCAACAAAAAAAGGGAATGGGTGGAGCAAAGCATCCTTCATAGAACTTGAAGGGACAAAGGCCTAGCCTGAGATGGAGAACTCTGATCTGGGGATGGATGTCTCACAGCCCATCAGGTTGTACAGTAACAAAAATGTTTCTGTGTGCCCATGAGCTGGAAGCTGCTGATCTGAGCCAAATGTGGCGGTCATTTGGTAGCACTGTAATAAATAGAAAGCAATAATTATAGTTGTGGGTTCAGAAGAGAACTCACAAGGCTTCTTTAATGAGGGTAACAACAGCTGCCTATAGTGAATTTTGTTCAACTTCCCACAACTCTTATGCTATATAATCATTTAAGCTATGCTGCTATGTATGGTGTATGTGTGTATATATATGTAGGTTTTTTCAGTTTTGCCTCTATAACTTGTGTGAACAAGTGAGCTTTCCCTACTCTAAAACCAGCAAAAAACTCTTAGCCACAGTATTGCACATACAGCCTGACAGTTCTCGGAGAAAACACTTTCTTAGTAAAACATAGTTCTCCGTAGCATTGTGAGTTATCTTTTGTTCTCCATGCAAAGCACAATGATGCATTCTGAGCAAGCATGGCAATACAGAGAACTGGAGGGGGGAAGGGACAGATAAAGTCTCAATATATTTACAGATTGAGAGAAGGCAGCAAGAAAGGAAGAGTCCTTTGCTCACTGGGACCAAGACAGGTTTTGATACAGAAGTGTTTATAAAATACAGTCTCAGATTAGGATGGAGCAATTTTCCCAACTACTCCAATGCCATCCCTGAGCTAAAATGACAGGCTACCAACAATATAAAATGGTAACAGGAAAGACTCACAGGTACAGTCACCAGCTCTTAGTTTTTCAGCCTGTATTTTACTGGGTATTTTGATCCTGTCTGCATTTGGGCACCAGTGCTGTCTAATGTAGTATGTCTACAGTTGTACTTATATAAAGCTGGAGTATTTCTGCTCTTTACTTATTCAGAGGCTAGAATGTTTATTCTGATTAAATACTATTGCTGCAAGTTTCATTATTTATAAAGTGGAAAAACAAGCACTCTGGTGCTCTAAAATGAGGTCATTGCTTTAATAAATGAATTGTGGAGAAATTTTTCTCTCCCTACCTGATACCTTTCTGCTTTAGCTGATGTAATAGCTGCCAGTGTATTGTGTTTAGTCACTGTGATAACCACTTAAAAATAACTATAGAATGTCTATAGAATCAACCCTGACTACAAGGCAAAAATACTGGCTTCCCAGATAACCTGCTCCGTGTGTTATCACTGAACTTGCTTCTTCAAGATTTCTTTATCATGTGGTGTAACCTTGACCCTGATACTGCTCTCTTCCTACTTTTTTCTCCTCCTCCTCCCTCTCTTACTACCTTTTTTTAACGAGAGGTTTCAAGTAACTATGGCAACAACCCTGAGAATTTTTAGCTTACTAATTTCATCTGAAATCTAGGTCATGTCTTTCTCATTAAGTGAAATTATTGTATGGAGATAACTGACTCAAATTCAGCCCTTGCTGCAAGAGAAAGCAGCACCAGTAATAGCAGCACTTCCAAGCAGTTAATGTGATGTCTGTATTTGGTCCACTGTATAGAGAAATGTAAATGTACAAAGCAAGCCACTTGTAATTGTGAAAGTATTTTGTAATATTGGACACATTTAACCCATAACTTCCAAGGGAGAACTATGTTGTAACTTGCTTTAATGGGTGTTGATTTATAGGTTGGTTGGAACAGTCTTACATCATCTTTGTTGTCCTAGAATACGTATTAACTGAAGGGATGCCTTTTCAGTGTGATATTGAGTGATTTAAATGATAGTGGTAACCTTTCTCTCATGCTTTGAAGAGACATGTGGTGTTGTGAAATCTTAAAGCTGTTCCCTGGCATGACAGGTATTAATCTCTCATCTGTCACTCTGTAGTCTGCCAGGATCTGAGATCCCAGTTTAAACACAGAAACATCTCCAGATTTTAGTGTGTAGCGATGCCAGGGGAATAGAGGGATTGTCTCAAACATTCTTTTCTTGCATACTGAGATATACTATATCTCCTTGTCTCTGGGATCACTTAAGATTTTAAGACAAGTACTGTATTTGTTCATGGGGAAGCCATATGAAACAACGACAAAGTATTTATGTACGCACTCGATGTTGTAGGTCACCTGGAAGCAAAGTACAAAACCAGCAGTGTGGTTTGTACCCACTTTTAATATTTTGTGTTTCTTATACTGTAAAGATCAGCATCAGCTCTTAGATGGATTATTGTTAGGGACAAGAAGGAGTTGAATGATTTGGCAAGGTATGCAGTAGTGTTAACCAAGCCCCTGATACATGATCAGTATATGATGCCACAGACAGCTGAGCTCTCAAAGCTGTTACTTCCTTGTATATGTTATATTAGCCACAATGAGCCACTAAGGGCTATTACCTTCCAAAGTTCTGCAGTAGCTCACAATGTTACTGTGAACCACAAACGCACCTCGTTACTAGGTATCTGCCAAGAACTCAAAGAAACAGCTCTTATTTCTGTAGTTGGTGTTTGTATGCCTCAGCTCCTGTATCAGAGACCAATGAGTGAGATCGCTTTCTGTCACTAAAGAAGCAATGACTGGATCTGGAAAGGTCTGAGTCCCATCATTCTAGGTGATGAATAGGAAGTGTCAGGCAAATTAGAAGCGATGTTTCCTGAACTGAGGCATAAGAAAGGAGCTGCATTTTCCAGCTTTTTGCTTCCTTGCACCTTGTTTTTGGGATTATTACTACCTGTCACTGTCAGGGATGCAGGCTTGTTTGAGGGACATTCATAATTGCATTTTCAGGAGCATGGGCTCATTTCAAAAGACACGAGGGGCTTTCTTTCCCACTGGTAAGCTTCTTCCCTTTCAGTGGGCTTCAGCTTGCTATCTGACACATGCTTGTGTTGCCTGTCTTTCATGTATGAGCAGAAAGCAGTAATCCAAGGCAGAGCCAAACATTCCTGCATGAAGTTATGCAGACAGAAGGGCAGATCCAGGTTTAAATTGTCTGAATCTCTCTATTAAAAATAGGGAGGGAAAAAAACAAGAATAACTTTTTTTTTTTTTTCTTATATTTTGCTTTCAGATATACTGTGGGATTGAATATGTTTGCTAAAAAGCACTGGCAATACTTCAATGCCATCATTTCTGTAGGCAACTCCCAGGCTTTTTGGACCTAATCTCCTGTCTTTCCATTGCTTATGGTAGCAGTCCTATGATGCACACTCTGCAATAGGTTTCTGGAAAAGTAAACAAATCATATGTAAAGACTGGTTCCAGCTTGAGGTGATGAAGTTCATCACCCCGATTCGTTAGGCTGAAACTTAAAGTGTCTGGTTTGACCTTGTCATCCATACTTCCTCTGCAGTCACTGGAGAGTGGAAGGCAATCTTCTTTACTAAAATAAGCACTTCAGATGAGAAGAACTACCCCCTGATCGTGTAACTCTTGTTTTGGATCATAGCAATACAGAAAATTGCTCTGAATTTTAGGCTTATTTTTTTATATATAATGAAATTTAAAGCTCTGAAGAAGGTGCACCACTGCCTTGAAGATCACAGGTGATGTTCTGAGCAGTCACATGGGTTGGGACTTTGTGGTTAGGCTATGGAGGTACACAATGGCTTGCACATTTCTGGTTTTAGGGAGGAGCACTAAGATTTCAGCAGTGGGAAGAAGTGGGGAAGAGACTGCTATCCTTTGACACATGTACTGTGATGCCACCATTTCCAGCAGAAGCATGAGCCCACATTTCTGTGGAACAGAAGAACTAATAAAAGTAAACTGTGGCTAAGTTTTGCCACCCTTCTGCCCATGCAAATAGCAGTAAAGCAATCAAAACTCTTATCATCATGCTGCTGCGAGGCAAAATACACTGGATTCTGTCTTGAAAGGTCTCGCTGACCATGTGCAGAGGCACCTGAAGCATCAGGAGCTTCTCCTTCCTCTTCCATTCAATGCAGAACACACCAAGTTGCTTTCTGGTCTCATCAGCTAATGCTAGCTTTGATCCCTACCTCCCATATCTAAGTGCCTTGTGCTTCTAGCTATTATGCTACTGCAAAAGTAAACAGGTCATAAGGCAGAGAGCTTTCTGAGGTTTGTGTTGTATGGCTGTAAACTGCCAAGCCTTGGTGGGACAGTCTTCAAAGCTTCACTTTCCCTGTTCCTCACAGGCAGAAGTCAAGACAGGGATGGGTCTGTCCTAGTGTTTTAGGGGCAGGTGGTTGGGGGTAGATGGGGGGAAAGCAGCTGCTTGCAACAGCAGCTCATGCCAGCAAACAGTTTCTGTCAGAGCCATCACCAAATGATACTCCCATGTTGACAGCTTTGGTCCAGTGCAGAAAAGGAGGAAGTCAACAAGAACTGTTCACCACCACCTGCCCCTGTCTGCTGCAAAGCACCCAAGGCATCCAAGCCAAGCAGGTGGCAGCAAGCTCATGACCAGATGCCATGACCAGCTAGGCCTCTCCCCTTCTGGCAGCTGTGGGCATGGGCCACTGGGCATGCCAAGTACCAGCCAGATGACTTGCACATACACACATACACACCTCTTCTCTTATTTTCCCTCCCCTGTTCAGAGGGTCATAGTTCTGTTGTTCCCTTAAACATACCTTCCTTCCTGCTCAGGCCCTCACAAGCTATAGGCTGTGCTGGCTGGCTTGGGGGATATGTTACTGTTGTTTGACTATTTTCACACAGCCATGTCTGCAAGTGTTTCTCCCATTCCAAATTTTGGCCTTAACCTAAAGCTTCCTGAGATGCCAATGTCATCAGGCTGGAAAGGTATATTTCATGTCCAAGTATTTCATTTAAAAGCCAGTGTCCAAGGCACATGGGAAACTTCCAAACTCTGTGCGGAAGCAGGGTGGGAGCTCTCCTCTCACATGAAGGAGAGCAGAAGGCTTCTGCCCTGAAGGGCCTCACTGGGGGCTTTACTGCCATGGCTCTTATCAAGTTTTATTCACACAGCAGCAGGTTTCACAGCCCTTATCACTCATCCTCCCCTCCTGCCCCAGCCCACTGCTGTCTGCTGTCTTTGTACAGCCAAGCAGTAGGCAGCACGTACCCCATCATCGCTGGATCCTTTTCCCTCGGCTTAATTCCCCTGCATACGATGCAGGCCAGAGCTGTACCGCTTGTCTGAGGGCTGATCACATAGCAGAGTCACATGCTAGGATGCAGGAACAGCCCCAAAGGGCACACAGGCTATGTCTGTATATGGGGAGGACTGGTGTGGAGCTCGCTATGAACACCAGTGCAAACAGCCTCGACACTCCATGAAGGGTGTCCTGCACACTAGCTGTGAGCAAGCCAGGTGCTGTTTCCACTATAAATGGGTCTGGCAGAGAGAAACAGGATTAGTTTAAGGGCCACAGTTCAGTGTAATGCATCTATTGATGTGGAGGTGTGTTCAGCATGGCTCTGTGTTATTAACCTCTGCTGCTGGAAGAAGGGGTATGGTGGAGGCTCTCATGATGCCCTGTGCCTCAGCTGCCTCTCCTGCTCGTTCCCAGCACCACTCCAGCCTCTACCTCTGCCTAGGGAAAGTCTTTTTTCGCTTTTGTGAATTCAAGGGCCTAAGGAAACTGAGACATGGTTCAGAAAAAAAAAAAAAAAATCTTCTTAAACTGACCATCGACTGCTAATGCCACATAGGAAAAGAGATGCCATCTGGTAGCTAGATGACCAAATGCCAGGCCCACCTGCATCATGCCTGTTTATAATCACGGAGTCACCATTCTGCATCTACCCATGCTTTACTGCACCACCAGCACACACGACAGAGCTCACGCAAACTATTCAGAATGTATCGACATGAGCCGATTCCGCAAGTAGCGATGAAGCGAGGACGCACCGAAAAAGCCACTCTCCTTCCCCGAGGCCTCTAGCACGGCGGCACCACCCTACAACACCATCCGTGGGAGCCTGACCTACCCCGCCGGCCCCCAGTCATGACCGCGCCAGCCGCCGCTCCGCCCAAGCAGCGCCCAACCGCGCAGGCGTGGAGCCCGCGGGTGCGCATCGCTTCCGGTTGGGCCGTCGGCCCTGCAGGGAAAGTTGTTCTCTCCGGTGTAGCCTGGTGTGCTTTGCCCGAGGGGCGGTATGGAGAAGCTGAGGCGGGTGCTGACCGGGGAGGACGACGAGGAGTCGGGACTGACGGCGCAGGTACTGACCGGCGAGGACTCGCACTTCTTCCCCCGCTGCATACCGGAGGCTTGGAGGCCGCAGAGCTACGGGGAGCTCAGGGGGCTGAGTGGGGTCGTGGCAGGCCGTCGCTCAAGTTTTCCTGTCCCGGGCCCTACCCATATCCGCGGCCTCGGGCGCTGCCGTTTTCCCCGCATTTCCCCTCCCCGGGCAGGCGCAGGCACCTCATACCCACACACGTTCGCCCGGCATCCCTGGGTGCCGGCCTGCACGCCCGTCGCTATCAGTGAGCGGGAGAGACGGGGAGGCAATGGGAAGACGGGAGTTTGCTCCCTGCGCCGAAGGATGAAATGCGGGCACCGGTCCCAGGGTTTTGGCAACTTCTGTGAGAGTGGAAAAGTTATTCAGTGTGTTGGTGGTTTGGGATCCTATGGTTTTATTTTCCACGTCCTGCTTCGAGATAGCAGAGTCTCTGGCACATACTCTTCTTCCTACATAGACTTGGTACTTTATGATCAGTTTAACAATAGCTTTTTTTCTGTATTACTTCTCAGTTTCCGTAGGCCCTTTTATTTGCAAAAGCAGACTTTCCCTAGACAGAGAGCTTTTTATGCATATTTTGCTGAACTTCCTTTTCCCCCATACTTCTCAAGTACAGTTTAACTTTTCCTTTCCCTCTGCATTGTCTTTCTCATTGTGTTTCTTTGGTTTTTAACTGGGTTTAAATACCGTGCGTCCTGTCGCTTCACTTCTGTGTTGAATCAAAACTGAGTGTACTTGTAGGGAGCAATTTGTACCATCAGCTCCCTTTTAATTGGTGTGGCTGCAGGTCGAGCTGCCCCACCGCAAGGAACATCTTGGCACAGCCTGCTAGGGGATGCGGGAGCATGGTGGAGGAAGCTGGAACACAGAACAGCCTCTGTCTGAGCTGCAGCGAATAAACCTCGTTGAGGCAGCACAGCTTCAGTATAGTCGGTGTCTATGGTATAATATTAGTTCTAGCTTCTTGCTGCTGACATGCATCACTTGTCATTGGGCTGAGTTGCTGTTGATCTTCAAGGTTTGGAGCTTAAACTCTTTACTACAGTAAAGCTGCTAAATTTTATCCATACCTGACTGATTCTGGAAGCTGTGTGCACCCTTTTACATCAGATCTGCCTGCCAGTGTTTGGGAGGAATGTGTTGCCTTCTGATCTTATATCAAAATTATCAAAGCAATACTTGCATTTCTGTTAGTCTTAGTTAAATTCCAAGAGGATCAATTAATCTGCCATCCCCAGGCACATTTCACATGAGGTGTGTGATACTGACATAGTTCTCCTTCATTTGACACTGTGATGTTCGTTTTAAGGCAGTGATTAATAGATAAATGGCCAAGTATTTAATGTTTTTATTATTTGATATATGTATCCTAAAAAGGAGGGAACTGAGCTTAAGAATGCATTATTTGTTAAATGTCAGCAAAAAAGTGTGTGCACGTATGCAGAGGTTACTTTTAAGAGGTAAAGTTGTGAAAGAAAATGTAAGGTTATGCATTTTGTGTGTAAAATCTTCACAGGTTTAGATGATCATTCTGTAACTGAGTCATGTGTTTGGATAAAAACAAGGGCCTTCTCTTTGGAATAGCTGACAGTTGTGTAATAGCCATCATACAGTTTCTGTTCGTAGATATCTCTGCATTCTTGATTTTTGCAGACCCATTACCATGAACTCTGTAGTAATTCCTGTTAAGTAGAATTATATAGTGAGATAACTATGTGATGATTCAATGAAATCTTTCTGTACTGTCTAATCTCTTCAGATGACCAGCTGTTGCCTCTTGCTGCAATTAGATCAGTTATTCTGTTTGTTGGGTTTGTTGTTGGTTTTTTGGGTTTGTTTTTTTTTTGTTTTGTTTTTTGTTTTGTTTTTTTTGGTTGGGTTTTTTGTTTGTTTGTTTGTTTTTAAGGAATTAAAGAAATTTCTTACCAAAAAATCAGTAATAAATTTTAAATATACCCATGTAATGATGTTGTCAGAGCAGCATTGTGTGGTTTAGTTTAATCTACGCCGAACAGAAATGAAATCAGTCCATTTGATGCATTGGCTCATTTTATGCTGTAGTTTCATGATAGTTGTCAATTGGCAACAGCTTAAAGCATTTAACAGGATTTTAGTAAGGAGGAATAGACCAGATATTTATATTTCTTACATTTTACTCTGAAGTTTTGATAGAAATACATGTAAGGAAGCCTGTTAGGAAAAGATGAAATTGTAAATATCTTTTGAAATATTGCTTAGGAGCTCAGTTCTGCAAATGCACTGAACATTTCCGTGAAATTCAGTTTTCTCCATTAACTGCATATTCTTAAATTTACTATCAAGAAAAGATACAGTTGTGAACTTCTGGAATCTTTCTTAAAACCTGTAAAAGAAAGTGTTTCTATTCTTCTTTTCTATTGGCCTGCATGGAAAACTTTTATAAATCATTAATAATGGGGGAGGGGGTGAACGAGATGAATGTTCAAAGCCACCAGAAATGTTTTTGATCAGGGGCAGCCTTGCAGATTAGCATTCATATGATTTCTTGTGTGTCCATAGCAAGCTATTCAGTAAAGACACTGTTGTCTGTTACTTGCAACACATGTATTAGACTATTGCAGGACTGTTCCTTGTATTTCAGAAAGTCTGCCTACCAGCTTCCAGTTTCCACGTAAGGTTTTCTCTTGATTCCTGGATGTCTTGGTCATTTCTGTGATGTAATATTTCCTTGGGATATCCTGCGATTAAAAAAAATCTTTGCTTCTTGCCTTGGAGTTTGTCATTAAAAGCTTAGCTGTAGAAAACTGAGGATTTTTGTTTCTTTTTATTTTTTATTGCTTGGAAGCAAGCGGATAAGCAGTATAGGAAGAAGGGTATGTTTTACAGGAACTCCCTTGCTGCCACTATTGCACTATAGTTCTCTATACCAATCTTTCCTCAGATATGGAATTTTCATGGCGATTTTTTCAGTCTTCTAAGTAAATACTTCTGCTAATGCAGATATCAAAGGTAATAATGCAAATTCTTTATATCTGAAACATAGGGCTTGCTATACAGTTAATATCAGACAATAAAAAATTTCCTAATCGCCCTTATGTTGTTTCCTGTTTTTGTTGCATAAGCTGCTTAGACTTACGAAGTTTTTCTCAGGACTCTGGCTTATAGTCTCAGTAAAGTGTAACTAAGCTGTTACTTCAAGGTGTCACACAGCCCCTCACAGAAATTACTGCTCTTGCAGCACATGTGGCAAAATAGACAGGTGCTGTGTCAGATTCTCAGCTTTTACAGGTTGTACCCTGGCACTTTAGTACAAGCTGAAGTCTGTGGTTTAGGTAGTTGAACTATATGTCTGTCACTCAGCCTCTGCAACAAGATGCTTCGCTATGGGGTGAAACGCAGCTCAGAAGGGTAACCAGTTCCACTGTTTCCGTGAAACCTAAAAAGTACGAGATATTGGGAAGTAAGAAAATGCATTACCAAATCTCCAGAGTCAGGATTTCAAACGTTGCATTAACTGGGTTCAGCTTGATAATATAAAGGGTGATGGCATCAGAGATGATTGAAGAATCAGCCTTCATTTAATGCCAGTAAGTTTATTTAGTTTTATTATTGCAAAGAGTGCTGTGCTGTGGTGCTCTGGCAGTCTTCATTCCATAGCCTGCAGTTCATGTGCATGTATCATCAATCTAAGTTTTTAGGAGTTAAATCCATAAAATGTATTAATTTTAAAATAATGTTTTGAATCTTATGGTGTTTTTCTTCCAAGCCTTTGTCTGGTTCACTTATTTATAGTGTTGGTATTTTTTCCACTTAATAACTGTTAGGGATTTACATGAAGATAAAGCTACTTTAAAATTTATACGCAGAATGAAATTTATCCATAGTTATTTCAGGAACACCATCAGATATTAAGGCTAGAAGTAGAATAGCAATAAATGGTAGCAATGTGTCTGATGCAGCTAAAGAAATTACTTGCCTTAATCTTTTTTCTGTTTTCTACACAATCTGAAATGTGTGTACTAGGTATACTTAACAGTATTGCTCCTTCCATGCTTCATTTCTGAGCAGGGATGGAAAAGAGTGTTACTCTTCTTTTTTCGGTATGTGTGTGGTTAGTTGCATGAATAAGTGAATCTAAAAGCATGATTTACATGGGCGCCATCATTGGTTATGTCCTACCAGCTCTTCCTGCAGTTCTTGGATGTATTGGCATTCAGGAATATGGCTATCAAATACGATTTAAAATGTGAAACTGTCTTTCAGTTACTGTTCTTGTCTGTTTCTTTAATGCATACATAAGGATAAAGAGTTGGACCTAACCAGGTAAGCTGCATCTTCTGACGTACAGGAAATTCTGTTTTAACAGCTGAACACAGAGAAGGGGAAATAGATTTCAGAGTTGTATCTCTGCTCTGTCTCTGCTCAGACAGCATGCAGTTGTAGAATATCATTGTTCATACCCTGATGCCACTTCTTAAGTATATACTCCAAGTATTCAAGTTGATTAACTAATGTTAGTATTTTTTTATCAGTAGGAAGTAGGCCAAGCTATTCCTTGTTGGCATATATTCAGATCCTGATTTGTCACATTGCATAGATTTGTGCTTGAATGTGGCCCTTTTTTAGTATACTAGGTATGGATTCTTCCTTTGTATAGATGTGATATCATTCTAAGCAGTAACCAGATTTCATTCATTCACTTACTACTACTCCTTGAAAGAGAAATTTTTCAAGGGAACATGAGAAACATCAAGCTTAGTTGGGGAAGCCCTAACTTGCATATTTGGTTAATAACGCTAATTGAAAATATCTGTAGACTAGATAACAACAGGACAAGCTTGCTTGGGTTATCTGAACAAATAGAAAGGTTAGATTTTTAAAGACTTCTTACATAAGCTGAAGCAACACTTAATAGGCCAGTTTAGAATAGAAAGTATATTTAATTGCAAGCTGAGTACATTGTCATTGCAGCATGGGTGGAGAAGACGAGCTGAGCATATCTAACATGTCACTTCTGCTGAAAGGGGCCATTCTGCCAGCTGTGTAGCCCTGCATCTCTCCTTACATTAGCCCCAGTGCTTTTCTGACATCTTGCAGAGCTAGTTGGGCTCATTAGTCTAGCCATCAGAACAGAAGGAACACTGTTCTCTTTCTGCTTCATGAGTTGTGTCAGCTATCTCAGCTCATTCAGAAGTGTTACAGGTTCTGGAGTCACACTGGAGAAGCAAGGAGTAAAATAATCCCTTTCAGCAAGTTAACTGTCTGATGATTCAAGCTGTGTTAATCTGCCTACACCTTCACCCTGTAAGGAACAGTAATTGAAGTGGAATCATGATGCCTGTAGTAAATACTTGTACTAGTGTGTACAATGGACTCTGTCTAGTCACAGAAAAAGGTAGTAATTTCTATAGAAACATACAGGGCTGCGCAAATAGATACATTCTTCGCAAATTGCTAGAAGATCCAGTTATTCTTCTGCTTTGGTATAATTGTGATAATTCTTGATTGTAATTGTACAGTGAAAAGGAAGTCTGTTTGAAAGTGGAGCAGTATTGCTCGAGTGCCAGGATATACCTTCACAGATTTAGTTTTGGTTGATTGATTTGGAAATATGTTTCCAGATTGCTAATATAATTTTTTTAACTGAACTACTTAATATGCAAGCATCTATCAAGCAAGGTAGAATAACTGTTTCTGGCTAAAAAAAAAATCTTGTTTAAAATGAGGAATTTCAGTAGTAAATTAAAAAATGTCTTTTAGATTGATCAAAACCAGGTTTGTAATATCCTTTTTTTTTTCCCCTGTCCTCCTGTTAAGGTCCTTGATGCTTCAACACTCAGCTTTGGTACTCGAGTCAGATGGTTTGCCATATGTTTTGTTGCTGGCATCGTGTGTTCTTTTCTTGTAAGTAAGCTTTTTTCCTTGCAGTTTCTTACTCTTCTACAGTGGAAGTTCATTCATGTTCATACTTTGTGTGTGATTCTATGTTTGCTTTATCCTATACCCTAAATTTTGCATCTATGAATTTAAATGGACATTAATTGTAGAATTAGCATGTAGTGGCTGTTGTTCTGTAAATTATTATTTTAAATACCTTCCATTCACTGCAGAGAGCATTCTTATTGTGGTCTAATAAAATTTCTTACACAAAGGTTTGAACACTGACAAAATATGCTATTCTTTTAGTTTGGATTTGTAAGTGACATACTATAAAAGTTGTCCACTGTGTATCCATCTTATTTTTATTCTCTCCATTAAAATGGGAGAAGAAAGGGAAAGCTTGAAAGGTTTTTAAACTCTGAAGAAACTGCAAGTGTAACCTGTCTCACAAATCAATAGGTGGGTGACAGTTCTCCCTGATCATCATATGGACTGCAATCAGCAGAAGGTATTGAACTTCTTGTGCTTTGTAAAAATATGGAGTCTGCAGATAAGAGTTCTAAAAGCCTCAGTGTGAATTTAGACTGTGAGTCCCAAGTTGTTAACTGAAGGAGAAACATAGAATCATAGAATAGTTACAGTTGGAAAGGACCTCAAGATCATCTAGTTCCAACCCCCCCCTGCTATGGACAGGGACACCTCACGCTAAACCATGCCACCCAAGGCTTTGTCTAACCCAGCCTTGTACAGTGCCAGCGACAGAGCATTCACAACTTCCCTGGGCAACCCATTCCAGTGCCTCACCACCCTTAAAGAATTTCTTCCTCAGATCCAATCTAAACTTCCCCTGTTTAAGTTTGAACCCATTACCCTTTGTCCTCTCACAACAGACCCTTAATGAAGAGTCCCTTCACAGCATCCTCGTAAAAAATAAAAAAAAAAAAAAAAAGTTCTGAATCATGTACCAACCAGATAGTCACTGCAAAGAACAAGAAGATGTTGAGGCAATAGCAAACAAACAGCTGTGGTTAAGTGGGTGCTCTGTGCTTTGGCTACCAGGTCTAACATGGCAATATTGCTGCTTGTACCCATGAGAGCTGGTTTAGACATAGCATCAATTGCACAGGGCACTGTGTTGTGATAGAGAATACACTCAAAGAAAAAAGGTTAAGAACAAAATTAATTGTAATAAATGAGTAAATATGGAAAGCAGGATGGACATAAGTTAGGGGAAGATTTAACATATGGCTACTATACCAAGTGAACTGAGCATGGCTCTGTGGCTGAGTTATTCTTCCCTGCCTTCAGAGCAGTTGGCTAGTAAGATTTATATATTCAAAAGGGTCCTGACTCTTCTGGACTTGTTAGCTGAAAACACTACAGAAAGCATGATACTCATATTACTTAGCTTCCTCCCCACAACTAAAACAGATATATGTACCACATTCAGCTGTCAGGCATTTCAAAAATATTATTAATTCAGGTTGGACTTAATCTGCTGAATGAAAAAGCTTGAAAAAATGTATTTCAGTTTTAGGAAGGAAGAGGATTATGACATGATGTGTCAGAAAACTAGGCTGATAAGTCAAGCCTTTATGTGTACACCACTGAAACTGCCCTTTCCATCAACAGGACTGGACAATACTTATCTGAAAGGACAACGTGACTGTCACACACAGAAAAGCTGACAGACAGCTTTTCAATCCAGTAAACATACAAAATATGAAAATTTACAATTTGGAAAAAAATTAGAAGATTTCTTCAAGAACAGAAGCAGTATTTGCTTTGTCATTCTTTCTTAGGTGTACTATCAAAATGCTCCAAGCAGGCGTAAGCTTTGGTAAAGGTCAACACAGTAACAGGCATCTTGTCTGAAGTCTGACTATCGCTGATGATCTATTAATAACATAACGTTCTAACAGACAATACATGACATTTTAAATACCTCTGGAATTCTTTACCTCCTATACATCCACCCAATATTGCCCTGGTTTGTCTCAGAGAAAGACTTTTAACAGTTTTAAATTAAAAATCAGAAGATGCTTCACAAACCCAAAATGCTTTGGTTAGGAGAAACAGCAGCCATGCAGCTTAAAACAAGGGAGTCCAAGAAAAAAATTCCTCTCTGTCTATACATGCTTTGCTAAAAGTCTCTTGACACAAATAAAAGGATCCTCCCCAACATATGGAGGAGCTGCTATGCCCTTCCGGGGATAGTCTGTAGCTATGTTCACCTCAGGCATGCCAAGGAGAGGTGAATTGTCAAATGCAATTTCAGTCATTGGGTGGTTTGGTTGAGGCAGATTAGTTGTACGCAATCATGATAGATAGTTTATCCCAGCCCCAAACTGCCGCTTGGGAAATCTTGCACGCAAACGAACAGAAACTCAGTCACTGTTAGTGTCAAGAAGGTGCACAAAGGCAAAATTTGGTTGGCAGCCAGGCAAGATGAATCAAGGCGAAAAAGTGACCAATTGCATGTTCAAAATGGAAATGGATAGGCATGCTGTAGTTTGGAAAGATTTTAAACACCAGAAAAAGTCATACATTATTAATTATCCAGGGATAAATATTTAAGAAGTCTTTCTCTATGGAGAAATACAATTTTTTAAGTCAATGTATATTACATGTATAGTGTCCTAATTTTAAGCTTCTTCATCCCAGAAGCTTCAGCATGACAGTTCCTCACACTTCTTATTATATAACCTCAAATATTCCCGTTTGGTAACAGTACTGCAAACTAAAAGTTAACAAATAAACATCTTTAAAACAATTACAAGGTATATGAATTTTGATGAATTGCTGGTACGCAAAGCAACCCCTTGGCACCCCTCACAGTGGAGCATAATGGTCGTATTTATCACCGCTACCTTTTCAAAGGTTCCTAAATATTTAATGAACAAAACAATAAAATCCACCTGTGTGAGCAATCACAATCCTTGTTTCTCTAATAAATAGCAAAAAATTGCTAAAAGAGAATGTCCTCAAGTTTCATTGCCTGAAGTGATACGCTCTGACAAATCTAACAGCTCTTTCTGTGTCATTCCTAATGCACTTGTCACTCAGTATTATCCATCCTCATTAATGACAATGGGAAAGTTTATCTTGGGAACACGTTTTAAATCATCCACTCTTTACAATGGGACCATGAAATCTCTTAGAAAACATGAGGCGGGAACTACTCTGACAACAAAACCCCTTCCTGGCAGCTTTACTCTTAGTTCCTGTTCAAGGAATAATGTGTTTATCATATAACCATATGAAATAATATATTAGATGAAACTTGAAACAAGAATAGCTGGTTTGATTTTTCAAGACAGGAAGTAATTTTAAAATATTTTTATTATGCTGAGAACATAAAATAGTTTTAATATTCAGTCACTAAACACTTGGTATAAATAGAGATACATTGTCAATAAAAATTATCTCTACACACTGTTACTGGCTTTGTATAAATTCTGCTTTATTTATTGATATTCTTACCAGTTGCCTATATTGTGCATAGAACAAAACACTGGTTATGCCTAATTGTCTCTAGTAAATACTCTGATTAAGAGCTCTCAAAACTTATATGCCCCCATTGTCAACGCTATTTATGCACTTGTAATGGATCACAATTATTCCCTTTACTTCAGATGCTCTGATGTAAAAACTGCAATGCTGATTGCTCCTCTTCATAATGTTGTTTGTAACAGCATTAACAATCTTTCATGAAAGCAGCAGTTAATGTATCTTGCTTTGAAACGTCTGCTCTTACTGTACCTTCAATAAATGGTAAACTTTGCAAAGTAACAAAATAATTTCAAAACACAAACTAGAGAAACAAAAAAATAATAAAAAGCAAGTATGTGCTGCAAGATGGTATTACAAACGTTTGTGTGAGCACAGATAACTTCTACACTGAATGTGCAGAATAATGATGTCATAAAGAATGCAAATCCACACCATGGGGTGGATGAACAAGAAAGGAGAAGGAAAAGCAGAACACACCATGTATATGTATAATTTTTAGTTCAGAATACACAAGGAGAAAGTGCTTCTTCCATGAGGATTTAAGTAATCTACTGACAAAATGTTTTTCAGTGTAACCCTTCTACCTTACAAAGAGCAAAATTTTCCTTTGTAGGTTTAGAGGCTTTTTAGTAACCTTAATCTAATCCCCATTGCTTCTTCAAAGCCAGAATACCGGTTTCAGATCACGAAAAAAACCAAGAGAGGTGCAAGTCCACATCAAAACTGCATCTCTTCCATACTGCAACTGTGGCCCTGAAAATTCCTAGTCGCCCATGTTTTCTAGGACAGAACAAGCACAAGCCAGTTCTTCCTTTGCTGTTTCCACAGGTTTTCAAAAACCAAAACATAAAAGTACCAGAAGTTTCAGACTATTGCTCAAGATTTTAGCAAGCAAGTGATTTGACTTCTTATTCTTTAAAAACTCACTTGATTAAAAGAAAAATTATTTTATTTTTATTTAACTGCTAAGAAATTAAATATCTCATTGTAAGTTCTTATCAAAATGTAAAGAAAACCTAGAAAGAAAAAAACCTAAGCAGGACACTAATAAAATAAAGCAAATATATTTTAATTCCTAGATATTTGAATGTAAATACTTTAATGACACACACACACAAAAAAAAAAAACTTGACCTAATACATTTAAGGATAGTAATAGTTTGCTGAATGCCTCTTTACTTAAGCAGAATGTGAATTCCATTTAAGTACACAGCCCTTCTAAGCATCAGGAATCTCCTTTTAGTTACTCGCTGGAATATCTGCACACATTCAATATTCATGCTTTCTCTCTATCCATTTTAAACAGAGTTAAAGGAGTAGCTAAAACTCTGCCAATAAAATGACAGGAAGGCTATTTTTAGTCTAGATGATGCAGACCAAGTACAAACTGCCCATGGCTATGCTACTGTTGAGGATCAGATCTAAACACAAATACTGGATTCTCTTCTTATTAATTCCTTATTTTAACAGCAACGAGAATTACAAATGAAATCCTGGTCCATATCTCTTAACAAACATCCTGGGAGAATCATTTTCCTCTATATTATAGGAGCAAAACCTCATATAACTCCTGTCAACCCTACTCTCTGGTAACAAAAGGTTTGTAAAAGGTCATTTGAAGCAGCACAGGAAACCTGCAATCCACCCAGAGTTATAAAGCCTTGTACCAAAAGGTGAGAAGTACCAATTAAGAAGTATATGGTGTTGCCTCAGGGGCTTTATATTACACACATGAGACATAACTGCCTGAAGAGACTGCAGTGTTTATAGATTAAGCAACACATTCCCAAATCCCTAATAAATCAATGAGAGAAGAGATAAAATCAAGGGATAATACCACATCATAAAGAGCTGAAAATAAAATGCTGTTCAGTTAGTGATATATAGCTTCTCAAGCAGCTGAGGGATGTGCTTATTCTATACATCGTACATACTGTATATCAGGATGGGTACAAACTGTGGCTATATCTACAAGCAGACTTTCCTTGGCCAGTCCCAAGAGCGTAGCCTCACTATAGCCTACTTGGTTCCTACTCTAAATTTGCAAGTAAGCACTACCAATTCAGGACACCTATGTCTTTAACCCAAAAATACTAAAACCAGAACAAGGTCTTCCTTAGTTTACTCATTTCCTCTTTACATGATACATGAGATTAAAAAAAAAAAAGTGATGAATATTGTATTAAGTAATTCAGAAGTTTCCTTAAGATTCAGCTACCATGGGCAAGTCGTCCACCTAGAAACTTCTTAGGTGGGTCACACAGAGCTTATCCTTTTAAAAACAAGTGAATGTACAGCTCCTTAGCAAAGATTGCTGAAGATTTTAAAACTTCAGATATTAAACAATCAGGTTATATTAAGAAGGGCAAGCAACATTCTGCATTGCAAGGTGAAACTGATTTCTGTTGCACAGCAGTTCTCACATCCTACTTAAAAGTGATAAACTGGTTTTTATTTTTTTTTTATAGAATCCCAGGCTGGTTTGGGTTGGAAGAGACCTTAAAGCTCATCCAGTTCTCGCCCCCTGCCACAGGCAGGGATACCTTCCACTAGACCAAGTTGCTCCAAGCCCCATCCAACCTGGCCTTGAACAGTGCCAGGAATGGGGCATTCACAGCTTCTGGGCAACCTGTGCTAGTGCCTCATCACTTTCACATCAAAGTTTTCTGCTTTTACTTTTAAACATGACTCAAGCAGGCACGCTGCCCAAAGATTAGTGATTTAGTAAGAAGAAAAGGGAAGTCCACCTGGTAATTGATTTGTGCACATATGAATTTAATGAACCTCTAAGTGAAAAGTCTTCAGTGATTTTTGCTGTAACAGACTTGAAGTAGGATGAAAGAAGATGAAGACCATACAGATAGTATTTTCATAAGCTAAAAACTATGGGTTTCTGAAACCTTAAATACCTGAAATGAGCCATTTAAAATGAATTATTTTCAGTGAGTGCCACCAGCTGTTTTCTGAAAGTCAAGCAGCCAATGGCTGATATAAACTGGCACACAAATTCACATTATTTATGTACTTTGGGTATCAATACAAAGCTTTGGTTATTGCACTCTATACAGTTACCACTCACATTCTTCAGAAGGAACAAATGAGGAAAGAAGGAGCTGAACAGCAACTTGGTAATCCCATTCAAATTCAAGATATTATCTGAAGGGGGTTAATATTGTGTTAACAGTAAGCTGGCCAGAAATACCTCTTCAACTGAAATAAATATTCTTCTTGGAGACAGCCACACTTGATATTTGAAAAGCTATTGGTTTTTAATAAGCAATGAAAAATTTTAAACTGTGTTATGCATAACAACAGAGTCCTTTGAAAACCAGATGTAATACAACCAGGAAAAGAAAATTGATAACAAGCAAATAAAACAACTGTGAGATAGAGAGCAATAAAGACGGCACGACTAAAATCAAAGTCTATTTATGCCCTAGGCACCATAGTCCTCAGCCATTTTGCTTATGACAGTCTACTTTTTTCACAATCCTCTTGGCCAAGAATATAAAAATAAAATGTACTCTGGAATTGAGTCACAAATAATGCCTCATAATTTTACCAAAGCAGAAAGTTGTGTTTGCACAACAGTTACAGAACATTTTTAATTCACCTGCAATACTTTGCAGTCTATGTATATTTTTTACCTCCTGTCTCATTTCGGTACTTTTGTTAAGTCTTTCAGACTAAGAATAGTAAGACAAGTTTGCTCTCAGAAAAATGTTGTTGTATGCTAAAAGTTCAGTAAAGGGTAATATTCTTTGTGAATCAGTAAAATAAAGAGATGAGCAAAATGGTATGAAGAGTTTTTTTTTAGAGTTGAAGAATTTAAAGAAACCATAAATGTGTGGTTTCTTACAGATGATGCTCATCCAAAATCACTAATATTTTCATAAGACTGGAAATGTTAAGCATTAATCTTGACTTTGCGAGATTACAAAAAAAAAACCAGATTGGAATTTGTTTGATTATGTATGCTACTAGTCATAGCAAACACTTGGCAACTTTGCTCTGTTGACCTACAAAATATCATTTTAATCCTTTCCAAGTTTTAGATGGGGCTACCTTACAGTTTCCTACTTTACAGAGTACTTTGAATCATTTTGTGCCCAAATATCAATAATCAAAAGCATAACAAACAGTATTGAGATGAGACGATCCAGACAGATATGCATCTACAAAGCAGAGATGTAAACTCATCCTCTTCTCGTTCTTTTCAGTAACAGCCTTGAACTCCTACTTAAATGTATTTCAATAAGGTTCAGATATGATGTAAACCAGTGCTTGAGAAAATTTGACTTGCTATAAGCTTTAATTTTTATTTTCCTGCATTAATGTAGATGTATAAAATTTAGAGACCTGTTCTACTATGTAAAATAATAGAATCATAGAATAGTTAAGAGTTGGAAAGGACCTTAAGACCATCTAGTTCCAACCCCCCTGCCATGGGCAGGGACTCCTCCCACTAAACCATGTCATCCAAGACTGTCCAACCTGACCTTGAACACTGCCAGGGATGGAACATTCACAACTTCCTTGGGAAACCCATTCCAGGGCCTCACCACCCTTACAGTAAAGAATTTCTTCCCTACATCTAACCTAAATTTCCCCTGTTTAAGTTTGAACCCATTATCCTGTGTCCTATCACTACAGTGCCTAGTGAAGAGTCCCTCTCCAGCATCCTTGTAGGCACCCTTTAGATAGTGGAGCTGCTATGAGATCTCCATCTTGGGCAGCCTTCTCTTCTCCAGGCTGAACAGCCCCAACTTTCTCAGCCTGTCTTTGTACAGGTGCTCCAGTCCCTTGATCATCCTCATGGCCCTCTGCACTTGCACCACCAGGCTCCATGTCCTCCTTATATTTAGGACACCAACATAACAGCATAATTAAATTTGTTATTCTTTGTAAAGTGAGAACATCATACAACTATGACATATCCTATTTTTAATAAAACTTGGTATTTTAAAAAACATTTAATAGAGGTAGCATTCAGTTCCAGCTGAGAACTATGTGCATAGTGCTTAATTCTTTCTGCTTCTTAAACACACAACATCAGTATCTAACTTATGCCTAAAAAGCTCTACTACTTTAGTGAAAAATACACACATTGTAGATAAAGAGTTTTTTTAATCTTTACCAACCAACATTTTAATGAACAACCTCTTTAGCCTACTTGTCCTCTAATACTAAGGAAGTGGGAATTTTCCAACTACTTTATTTTTCTGGCAAATAAAAGATAACTTGACCCATTCATTTACAGACTGAACAAGGCCAATTCATTTCATGCTGCAGCACTGACCCTTAACAAAGATCCTGTAAATGAGCAGTCCATTACAATATGTACTAGTGACCTTTAATTGCATTAATGGCTTTGTTGTCTGTTCTTCCATTGCAAAAACAGCATTATGGTATAAATATTTCTAAACAACATAATTCTTTGTTTTAATAAAAATATATCTGACTTCTGCTTACTGACAAGGAACTACAGATGCGGTGCATTTTAAGCGTTAAAGTTTATAATGGAACCCTCGTGTTACATGTTTAATGTCAAGCAACCCATAATTCAAAATTAATTACGAAATAACCTTTGGGATACTACAAATCTTCATATGCAATCTAAAAGTTAACAGTACCTTCCTATATTCATCTTCAGAACATGAAAATAATTTAATCTACATTATTCTGTATTACATAATAAGGTGATTTTTTTCAAACTAAGTTTGTCCACATGTTCATAATATACAAGTGTTCTGAAATTCTATACACCATACAAAACTTATCACTTGACTTCATTTCTATGTACCATAAATATTCAAGTTTTTTTTTTAACTATGAGCACTTCAAGTACTGTTTTACCTCAAGTTCTTACAATTTAAAAATAATCTCCCAAAACTTTATCTAAATTGTACTGTCACAATTTTAAACACGTTTATTTATTCAAAATTGTTTGAAAGAATGTAATATATTTTTGACAGGCAGTCTTTTACAATATTGAAATCAGATCCTTGATTTCATCAAACCCTTCATATTCTGTGCCTTATTCCTGCAAGGCTCATGCCAAAATGATTTAGTTTGATTTTCTTTAACAATGGTAGGTTGACTTGACAGCATCTGACAAAACAATTCAGTGAAGTACACCATACCAGGTAAAGAACCTGAACTGGCTACTACATGAAATAATGCAAAATGGAGTTTGGAATTATGATATAATTAGTTTTGCAGAAGAATTTTCTTGCAGTATTACTAATTTTAGATTAAGAAAATTTTACGGTGTTATAATTAGTATCTTTTGAACTATGTTTAAATAAAACAGTGGTAATGTCTTTATTAATATCATAGGAAAAAAAGGCCAGGAAAAATCAATGTAACAGTGACTTGACTGGCTTAAATTTAATCTGAATTTTATTTCAATGTTTTACCACTCTCTGTTAGAAAGTTTAGTATGCACAGATTTCCCTGCATTTGAGTTCCTGAGCTGAAGTGGAGCATCCAGTACTACAGTCTGCCACAGGTATGATGATATCTGCTCAAGGCAGGCTGAGGAGAAAGAGAAGTTTCCATGTGAGCTCCAAGGGTACTTGTGTTCTCAAGCACATGGGGATGAGATGCCTCAAGGATTTTATATTAGAAAATTGAAGAAATGCACTTTCTGCAACCCTAAAGGAAAGTTCTGTCTCACCTTTGAGCCAGGAAAAACTGTCAAGTTTCACTTATGCTCCAGGCACTGGGCAGTGGGGCAGTCATGACTATGTTACCGCCTGGCTTGGCAAAAGCAGATTCCATTCTGAAGTTGTAAGGCCCTAATGCGGGGCCAAGCCTTGTAATGTCATGATTTATCTACTAAAGTACATTGACTGAGCTCCCAATATTACAACATGTATCATATATCATATATTAGCTTTGGTGTTACAAAGTGTGAATTTTATCTCAGAAAATAAGATAACAAGAATTCATTTCCAATTGCTATAGAACTATTACCTTACTGAAATTTATAAGAAGCCAATATTTCGCCTTTTGTCAGCTCATGGGCTCACAGATTCTTGTTGTTAAAATACTGCCTAAAATAGTTGATTAACTCAAGTGTGTTTGTTTACAAAATAGCTCAAGTTTATAAATGTCAGTGAAATATAGGGTTAGGGGATGTCACTAATGAAAGCGGCGTCATATTTTCTTGGGAGAAGCCTATAAGAAGTGATGCTGTTAGAGGTACAAAAGGCACTTTCTAGTCTCACTGATACAGAGGTTGGTATGGTATGCATGTGCATTTTAAATATATGCTGATCCCATATGTACTGATGATTGGGTAGATTCATTGCTCCAGAAGAAACAGCTCATGAATAATCCTGAACTATTATGTTTGAATCTGTTCTTGATGTGCTTAATAAATAACTACAAAATGTTCCAGGAACACAGTTCTGGCACTCACTGATACACCATCTCCTGAGTCTCTTAGGACCAAACTGTGTGATGCTAATACCTCACTGAAGCACTGCAGACATCAGTTCTGAGCTGGTCTTATCACCTCTTTTGGTAAATAATGTACAGCAGTGGCTAACTGCACTTATCCTTTGTAATTAAGTTTATCACAGTACAGCTGGTATAAAACCCAATGAACAGGGATAGAATGAAAAAAAAAAAAAAACAAAAGTAGAAATACAGAGAATTCAGATGGAAGCTAAGACATTTCCTGGTTTTGATTGCCAAATTCACCATCTTATAAGAAAAGTTTTAAGCCTTCTTCCAGATACCAGTGCTGGACAGAAAGCATACACATGAATGCCTGCAGTTGCAATTAAATCTTGCTTATTTTGGCAATCATTAATTTTCTCATAGTCCTTTACTGATAGATGGAGAAAGGACATTATTTTAATGCCTTTGGATTCATACATTTACTTTGATTCTATATAGATCTAATCGGCTGAGTTTTGTGATTATGTTTCCTTCCAAAGACATAACCTTTTACTCCGGCAATTACCACTAGCAAAAATACACTGCCAAGAGCTCCATAGTACCATATTGCATCTGTCTGCCACTGAGAAACCAACAACTTGCTTGCCACAGGACTCCTCTCATTCTCACTTTCTTCTTCTATTAGGAAACACCTCTCAGAAAAGAATCTTCTGAGCTCAAACATTAAGCTCTGAAAACTTATTTTTGCTGTGTGGCAATTCTTTATATAGCATGTGACACTTGGTTTCAAAATGAGCTGTTTTTTTAAAGATTTCTATTCTGGTTTGCACAGGTGCTATACTGCCATTAAAAAGAAAATCGTATCATCTGGCTCATACTCTTACATCTGGCTCGCTAATAAAAAAGTCACAAGCATTTATTTGACAAACTGTATTGTAAAACTTGCAGGAAATGGCTTATTTTCTACACTATTACCAATTGACTGTTACTTGAGTACTTAAAAAATTAGCAGTAAAACAAAACTAGAGAATTAAACTCATAAACTTTCCTATTTGCAAACATTTATATGAATTTATCAAAAGTTGTAATTTTAAATACATAATTTCAGAGGTTTATGTTGACCAGCCAGTAACAAAGGGAGTTAATCACATATGAATCTTCTCCAACTGTTTTGTCAAACCAGGTAATGATGTCCTGCCAGCCACTCAGAGGGAACACGTGAAACAAATACAAAAGTAAACAGGCCTTAAGCTGCCCAAGGGAAAGTCAGCAAGATGGCAATTTCAATCATTTGGAATAATACTAAAGCAGCCTTAGGCTCTTCTCAGAATGGAAACATGTCACTGTTACTGCAATATTTCAACAAATCAGACTGCAAAAGAAAGGAACACTTATGTAATCACAGCCCTGGAACAGCACTTTAATCCACAGTAAGGTGGAAAATAATTACGAGGAAATTCCCTTTTTGCAAGTAATTGTAAATATATGCAAATAACAAAGGCATACAACATTTCCTTAGAAATTTTGAGTACTGAAAAAAATCAAATCTAGGCGTAGATTCCTGTAGTTTTCATATGGGAGGCTCTGGAACAACAAAGATCAAGTTCTAGCAAATAAAACTATGAACCTAACGTCCCTGTGAAATTTATCAAATACATTCAGAGTTACAAACAGAGCAAAAAATACCTCAAGAACAATTCTGCTGAAAAGTTTCATTAAGATGAACGAGCTGTTGTATCATTTAACTGAGAAATCAAAAAATATTTCAAATATTTGGAGAACTTATCTAATCAGTAAACTTTCAGTATGTGTCTAGTCATGTAGCCATCTTCTAGTCAATCATCAGAAAATCAAAGGCAAATTGGCATGACTCAACCCAAACTTTAATACCGCATGATTGTGTCGTGTAAGCTTGTTTTGTGCAAGGGCTGCTGTGGTTTTAGCAGAGAGATTAACGACCGGACCTAAGCTGGCCTCCAAACCTTGCCCTGCTGATGCCTCAAGCCCTTTGAAGTTTGACCATCATACCTGGCAAAACAACAGTGGGAACTAGGCTGGTGTCAGATCTAATCAAGTTTCCTGCCTCAGCATAGCTAACTATGGGGTACGCTAATTGGCCCAATTGCGGATTATACCTTTTGCTACAGATTCAAGACAATAATTTAGTCAAATGATGGTTTTTATCTCCTTCTAATTAAGATTCCAAAGTGGGAAGAAATAGGATTAGACAGGCTAACTTCAAAATTGTATCCTTTAAAGTGGTATGCACATAAGACAGATCTCTGATAATATTCCATATAATAGTATATCACTAGTAACTAATGTGTGAAGATCTGGGAAAGCTTGACAGAGCTACTGCAGTTTTTATGACAAACATGTAGGTTTTCCTTGAAAGGGTCTACCACATTACTTACAAATGGAAAATTAACACTCATAAATATTAATAAAACAATCTTCAATTAAAAAAAAAATCTCTTCAGAGTACATTTCAGTCAATCTTATTTTGATGAAGAAGATACAGGAAAACCTGCAACAGTTCAATGATTCTGCAGACTACGAAGAGGAGGAGTCCCTCCCACAAAACTGCAATCTAATAAAATGGATTGACATTTAAGGTTGTTTTACAGATAGAGTTAACCGGTAAGCAATCCAGAGCTGAGAAAATCCATGTCCCATGCCCTTATTTTAAACTGTCGAAAAAGAATGATGTAGTGATGAAAAGCTTTCTTAGAGAAATTTCGCCAAAAACACAGGTTGTATATTTCTAACTTTTCTTACATAATTTGGTTTTAAAATGGCCTTTCAAGTAGGGGTCAAGATTTTCACCCTAAAGTGTGTATATAACTAAGTAGAAGCTTTTAAAAAACTGTAACATACTCAAAATACATTTTAATTTCACATTTAACCTACATCAACCAAGTTTCAACCTCATCAACTTAGTTGCACTTTGTATGAAGTACACTGTTGCTTGTACACAACACACAGTGCTGTGCAGCTTTGTTTTTACCACCAGAACCAGACCTGACTGCTAACACAACACACTCTAACTGTAAAGCCCATCTTATTCACATCCCTTCTTAATTCAGTTTACCCTTGCTCCCATTTTCTTATGGACCTCACTGCTCTACTCAGCCTATCTGCCTCCTCAATAGTATGAGGAAGAAAAACATACATATATTGTATCTTACTGAAATGTGTACAGGAAGATTGCAGTAGGATACTGACCCTACATGTTCAAAACTGGATAGTTTGTGTCAGTTCAGCAGCTTACAGAAAGCACATCTCTAACAAAACCTGAAGTTATTCAAAAGGGGATGCAGCTAAGCAAGGAAGGAAGAAATTATACAGGCAGGTCATCCATGCAAGTCTAGGGCAACAGGTTGCTTCAAGAGTTCCATTACACCCGTTTCCAATGCTTTTGCCCCATCACTAATTCCATTCTTTTTACAGAGACTCCTGATAAAGGTTTTGTCATCTTTTGTTTGGGTTTGTTTTGTTTTTTTTTTGTTTTTTTTTTTTTTTTGTACTTACAAATTACATTAAAAATTTGAATCCCAACTAAAGCAGACAGAAAAAAAAATATATTCTGAGTCAGGACTCAGGAAAAAAAAAAAAACAAATATTCTATTTCATAGCTATAATAAATGAAAGTTTGCTATGCTGTGAAATGAGGGTGCATATTTCTCTGCACTTCTGAAAATATTAAGAACATTTGTGTTTGAAAACCAAATAGATGCTATTAAGGTATTTGTTTCTATGGTACTGCTCAAAAGCAGTTGTTAAAATGGGTTAACTAGTTTCACTAACTACATTCCCTGGAAAGTGAGAAACATTATGAAGGAATGTCGTTGGGAAAAAAAGTCCTCCTTCATGTATTTGCCTTTAAGTGGCTTCTGAAAAGGATACCTCTAGTTGTGAAACTTCTAGCACTCATGCAGAGATGACCTGCATGAAGAACTGGCTGCCTGATTAACTATTAACTACTCTCAATAGGATCAGATAATTAAAGACATTGATGACCATTAATTAGGAGGAGGGCACCTTAATTTGTCACTTGATAGGGCCCTTTCAATGATTTATAGGTTAGGGCTACTTGCAATTGTGAAGGAGAGGGGGCAGTGAAGAGAGGGAACCCTTAAGTTACCTTATCAAGTGGCCAGCTAAAAAGGGCAGAGGGTCAAATAAGGGCCAAAGTGGTCACTTAAGGGTGAAGTCCCAAACACCAAAGCAGTGCCAAGCCACATTGACCATCATTTGGTGATGGAGTAAAAAATATGCTAATTTATTGGTGGCAATTCTCTCTTTTTATGGTTTCAAGCAGTTAAGACAAGTGGCCTGCTTAAGAGCTTTTCAACTGAAAAGAGATTAAACAAAATGGTTTGTCAGGGATGCTTGGCTGGTTTATGTCTTTGTTAAAAAAAATTTGCCCAGACTGTACCAATGACTACCACAGTGCCCTGAAAGCCATCTTCCATCTCTAAGCATTACTTGGTTAACAAATACATCAGCTCTAATTGCTTAATAGTGCTATGTTCATTTGCTCTTTAGCAAGATTAAAATGAAATACATCTTTTGTATTACTGCCTTCTATCAGGACTGTCTGTATAAAGGTCACAGAAAAAAGTTTAAATTTAGTAGGAAATTTACTTAGGGACATTAGTGTAAATGATACTGTGTTTAAAATGACATAAAAGAGCGAAAGGTGATTTCAGTAATGCAAAGAAAATGGTTTCTGAATACTGATAAGGACACTTATCCCTCATACCACACACAATTTTAGGCAGCATTATACATTAAAATCCCTCTACTGGGGTAATAACATGTAGCTACTTTCCCACCCACTAACACAAGTAAGAGCAAGTCATTAACATTTAATTAAATATGCTCCTGACATCCTTAGAAACATGTCACACTTTGTTATTGAAGGTTGTGGCCTACTTTCTATGTACATTTTAAACCCAAATAAACTATTTATAACGGACCGATTTAGTGCTGCAAATGAGACATTTTTAATTAGAAGTCATATTACAGGATTTTATAAAACTGTTCTGAACAGCAAAACCAGAGTGAAATGAATTTACAACATCTGGCGCATATTTTATGCATTTCACAAAATGAAACATAAGAGATGGGATTAGCTCCACCTTTTGGGTTCTAAATAGTGAAACAAAACTGATTCTCTTACCTCAATAGTGAACAGCTTCCTTTTTAATCTAAAAGCAAGATCCTTCGTGTCTGACACATCACAGATCAAGCTATTAAGCTGAGGAATCTGACGTACATGAACCAAACCTGGTGGAAAGAAAGAGTAAAAGAGGAAAACGAATTAAGAAAGCGCTGTAATCTAGATGCATAAATTAGTTTTACAGAATTCTGTATATTTACACACACTCATCCTCCCCTTTTTAAGCTAGAGCTTACTACCAGGAGCAATGAAGCAAACGGTGCGATTATACTCAAGTAATCAAGCAGAATAAGATAAACAGAAATCCTTTTGCGAGGAAAACTAATTGCACTTTGGTACAGAAGTACAGATGTAAAGAACGATCTTAGTACTTGTCAAAACCACAGCCGATTTGTGTGTGATTTTCTCTTGTATTTACAGTAAGCAAATATGGCTATCACCTTGCATGCTGCCCACGGCACCACTGAGTGATCTTTATTTTATTAAATGCACCAGTAAGCAGCCAGCAAAACAAGGCTTATGGGTTAGTGATAACCACTGAAGCTCTAATGAGAAGTACTTCGTTTTGCACCCTGAAAACGACTTGAAAGCAAGTTGCTGGAAAATACTGACTTAGATCCTGCTTTTTGAGAAATTTTAACCCCTATGCCATGCTTGGAGAAATACATTTGCTTTGTGCAGGAGGCTTACAGAGCTGTTCAGATGATTTTAACAGTACTAGGTGCACTGCAAGCTCTGCATTCTGTCAGCTAAAGCTCAAGCTGATTTTTTCTGACAAGGACGCTGGATGGTTTTTGTGCAGCCTAATATAGTTTCTGAACAACCTAAGGGTGATTTCCTACATCTGAAACCCAGGAAAATTCTACAGGGCTTCTAAATTACTGGCCTATATTTGCTATTCATAAAGTCATCGTCTAAATGGAAATACTGAACATTTATAAAAGACAACATACTTGAAAATGGCAGCTGTGAGAAAAAACCCAAGCACTAAAACCCTAATTTAAAATAAGGCAAGTATTTTTTCAGGGTTTTTTTTTTTTTTTCTTTTTAAGGAAGAATAAGAGTAGAAAGTTTCCTAAAATAGAAATAATTTTAAAAGCATAATTTTTCTGGGTACCAATTGCAAAAAGTCTCAATAGTATTAGAAAAAATATTTTTATACTTTGAAACCTTCTATCCCTGTCTCCAGTCTGGTGACATAGGAGAATTATTTCTTTGGCTTGTGAGTTCAAAATAGAATTATATATAGAAATACGAGGTATAACACAAGGTTGCTTATACGCAGTATTCTAAAAATTTTACTTACAAATCACCTGTATTCTTCTGTTATTATATGCACTTTCTAATCATTTAGATTTTCAGACAGCTTAATAAAATTATTTGGGTAGGATTCATTAAACAATGCAATAATTTAAGTAAGCTTCTACTGAATGTCAAAATCTTCCATCATCTGCAGTAATTAAATCATCTTAAAATATATTCTTAATCAAAAGGAATCCACAAAGTTAAAACTGCCAAGAATACTTTTTTTCAGAATGTTAAATTACAGTTGCCTAAACCTCAAAAGTTACATATATTGGCATACCATTTTTATTAAGTAGTACCAGAAATGATTTAGCATACAGTTTTACAGGAACCCAGGAAATAACTGCTACAACACGCATTGTCTTAAAGAATTTTTTCCTTTCCCTGAGAAAAGGAGTACCAAACTGACAGAATTATGTTAGCATAAACAAATGCCACAGAACCATTATGCAGTTGGAAAAATAATGAGGCAAATTATTCTAGCTTTTGTTCACATTTCTTTTTTTTTTTTGTTCACCTTTTTTCAGATAATGAGATGTGCACTATTTTCATAGTAAAAAAGATTTTTCTCTGATTTATTAATTACAGCCTGCATACACACAGTGGTGTCTCAACACCATCTTTGCTTTTTTTTCTGTGTATGCTGCTATGGAAAACACTGCCACATTCTCACGTTTGCAGCAGGTTTTGGATAAGGAGTTTACTTTCAACTAAAGGTTTCTATGGAACTCCAGTAATATCATAATAATAATAGCTGTAATTTATGCACCCTCACAGCACCACCCTGGATTACCTAAAATTGTTTCTCATTCACTGCTTTGGCTATGCATAACTTCTAATCTAGTCTTTTAAAATTTAAATAGCCCTGCTGAAGCAGCTAACACAGTCTTTGGGAAACAACAAACAAGATTAAACATCATTCCATGTTTTGAATCACTTGAAAGTCTACATGATTTTGTACCAAAATTACTTTTGTATTTTTCATGCCACACATATCCATATTCATTTCTTTAAATGTGTTAAGTGCCATAACGTAAAGCCGAAAACCAGAATATAATTTTTAGACCAAGTTTATACAGCACACCATTTAGCAGTTTATTCACCTTAATATATGTTTTCCTGTGTTCTCTGTTTAAAACTTGGCAGATCAAAAGTATTGATTTCATGACAGGTTCAGCTCGCTGGTCAGATGATTGCCAAGGCTCCTCTGCATGTGAATTCCCCAAAGCCTGCCTGTTGAGATGTACATCTGATTGAGCCATGCCTCTGTAATATGGCTTGACAACATGCAAGGAGTTGCCATGTTTCCTTTGCAGCCTTAATGCACTTTACTGAAAATTTTCCTAACTCAAGCCTGGTTAGCAAGGAGAAACATTTAAGAGGTTTATTCTAAAATGAAATAAAATGCTACTTTATAGCAGATAGTCAATTGGAGGGTAAGCCACTAAGTGCCCTAGAAACACTCAGGGCAGACTTTTTGCATTGCTAATGATGGAACTTACCATGGTAGTCCTTGTATAATGGATTGGTTTCTCTCTCTGAGCCAATAAATGATTCAAGACCAACTACCGTATCTGACAAGTTTGTTACACGTTCCATAATTGCTTTATTCTGTAAGACATGGAAACAAAATACACATCCTATGCGATGAAAAAGGTAATTAACGTTCATAGAGTAATACTTGGTCTTCTCAATGGCAAACTGTGGGGAAAAAATAGGTCATCAATACTTAGAAATTACATTAGAGGGTTTTTTTTTATTTTTTTTAAAGAAAGGACCTGAAATTTTGGACTAAAACCCCCATATATATGACAAGGAGAAACTATAAAAGGGCTAACTCAGCAAAAAAAATAATATTTTCCTAAATTTTGAGATCAGCATTTGCTCACATGAGAGATATTTACAAGCTATGTGGCAGTCAAGCACCTCTCACTGACTTCTACTAGGAGTTAAGATGCCCAGATTTTGCTTGTGCTCTGAAAACTTTGGTTTTGGATACACTTAAGCATATCTCTAAGATAAGTACAACCCACATGATTATTCATCAGTCAAAACCATGGAAACCTCAAGCATTTCTGCCAGTATTTTTCTTTCTAAAAGCTTCTCTCTATAGAACATACGAATCTAAGGCTTCAAGTTGCACTAGAATTTCTCAATATATTTGTGGTAGGTGATGCCTTATGCCTCGTGCAGCAATGCACTGCCATGTGCCTAAAATAACTTGTTTTCCGTGCAGTTTTCCTTACTTCATTTTATGGAGCAGAAAGTAACATTCAAAGGTGACAACAGAGATCTTCAGAGATCTTCAGAGGTAACTCCAGATTAAATGTTCTTAAATGATTTGATGATGTCAGTATTTAATGAGGAAAAAAAAAAAAAAGAAAAAAAGAGACAAATCTGTGCTAAAAAGCAAAACATTTCTTTAAGATAAGAAGTTGCTATCTTGAAGCTGCCTGGACAGCTGTCATGCTTTTGCTCTTGATGGCTGTAGGTGCTATGCCCATCATACTTTTATGGGTATCAAGATCAAACACCTCAAAATACCCATTCAAAGTATGAAGAAGTTCCAAGTTATAGTTTTGCATTTTTTATGACTTTGAAAGTATTTTGTACATTCTGCACTTCTTTCATAAACTTTACAAGCAATGCTTCTTATGAAATGTCAATTTAAATACTGTAAAAGTATTTGATGCTAACAATTTGTAAAGTAATTAGCAGCACAGAAAAAGGAAACATCCCTTGATAAGTTGGAAAAGTCCATTCATTGTACTGACATACAGGTTCATTTATTAGTGATCAGTACACCAACTGCTTTCAGGAGCCCACGTTTCAGTGACAGTCTATTTCCAAGTCACAGTGAAGCCTACAAAGCAGACGTGAAAGCTGAACATTTCCTACTCTCATCAAAGAATAATCTGAATTGTTTGTTGACCACTACATAATGTAACTTGTGGCCTGCCTGCACAGATCAAACTGCTCAGGTTACAAGGCCTAAATCTGCAGATCCCATGGCACCTTTACACCTCCTCCCTTCCCCACCTTAAGGGCCAGATGGCATTAAATCCTGGGGACTGGTCTCTTTTCAAAGCTGGTACTTGTGCACAGGCCAAAATGATCTATCCCCATGGAATCAGGGAACTTCAGTTTTACCTAAAAAGTCTAATGATGGATAATGATAAAACAGTGTTACACTACAGAATTTCCTCTATGAGGAAAAACATGAGTGAACTGAGTTAAAAGAACACTGCCCACCCATCAATCCCTAAGCTTTGCTATTATATCCACCTCTGAAATATTAAAGCCGACATGTAAATTATTTCCTCTTCTAGGAAGAGAGAGATAGTATACTACGTATTAAAGGAAACTTTTGGTTACATTATTCTGCAGGAGCAACCACATAAAGATGGCATGAATATAAATCTGAAGTAGCCAGAAATCTCTAGATTTCCACAGACCAGAAATGACCATATCTTTACAGTTCTTCAGCAGGCTGCTGGATGTTATTTGTATTAGCAAGTAAAACAAAATTGGTACATAAATAAACAAACTTATGATTTCTGGAAGATAACCTGATTCTCAGTATGGAAGAAATATTCTACAATTTAAAAAAAAAATTGCTGTCCTTTAATGTTTCTGCTTGCTGGTTTGGATAAAAATAGGTTACAAAAACTGGACAGAAAGATGCGCAGCCATCAGCAAGGTATCCTCATCATTAGCAGTCCTGCAAAGCACAAAAATAGCATCTTTCATAGTTGACCTTAATTCTGGAAAGATTAAAGTGAGGGACAGCAATTCAATAGTTGCCTAATGATACAAATGTCAATGTTGGCTTCAGTTTTTCTTAATATGTTTGCTTTCTTAAATTGTAGTCTGTTTGCCTACTGATTATGGTTTTGTTTTTAAAGTGTGTCAAAAAATTCCCCTGGCTTAGTGCAGTGCATCTTGGGAAATATTTTGCACAGTGAATCGCCACACCAAACAGACATTTGCTTATGTGGCATTGTTGCCATAGATTTTTATCTATCATGTATTTTCTAGTTTGCAGTGTTCAGCACATTAATGTTCAATCAAAGCTGACGTCAGCACACAGATACTTGTGATGTATGGCCTCCTGACATAAACACACAAATCATGTTGCCCCATCTGGGCCTGAAAATTTAACAGAGCTCCAGATCTTCCTCCAGCCCCATACAAATCTACCTCCTGCTTCTGGCATAAACTTGGCAGCTCTGGAGGTGAGCCAGGACATGGTTAGGAGGGAAGCCAGGAATGGGGAGATTCAGGAAAAGAGTTTGTTGGCAGCTAGAAGAGGCATTGTTTTAAATTGCATGCAAAAATAAAAAAAAACCCAAACCCCAACCCAGTCCTGAAAAGTTTTCAGTCTTGCTAGATGTACTGCAGGCCTTCTTAATTAGTTAGTTCGGCCAAAATGTAATTATTCTAACAACATGGTAGCAAGCCTGTTGTGCAGGCTGGGCTGGGCATCCATTCTATATCTTACTTTGTGCTTGCTGTTTTAGGGAGACATTATCTTTTAAGGGCAAACTTGCAATATTAGGGCTTAACCAAAGTGTAGTCTCAAAACAATAGGGAACTAGACATAGATGTTTAACCAGCTTTTGGGAAGGGCAATTATAGAAAAAGATTGCTTTGTCCTACTAATTCATTTGCAGATTCTACATAGCTTTGTGTAATTATTTGTATTTGTAAATACTTATTTACAAATAAACATATCACCTCCTGTGTCTGAGTATAAAGCATGGCATTCTAGCAATAAAAATACATGTACAGCCTCTGTACTCAGACTCACAGACTGAAATTAATACCGCGTGCTTCTACTGGATTGAGTTCTTATTGTACTGCAATTGTATTATTGCTACTAATAATCAAATCAATCTTGGTTCATCAGTATTCTGTACTAGGGAAAAACCCTTCTCTTTTTGACTCTGCTCTAATTTCTAGCTCTCTTCTGATTTCCTGTCAATTTTTTTATAACACCCATAGATACGTCCTCCCATTTTTATTCTGTCAGTTCCTAAAGAAATTAAAAAGCTCACAAAACTTAAGTAATAATAATAATATTTAATTTTTTAGTCCTCCCACTGGATTAAGTATAGAAAAGTAAAAAAAAATTGAAAATGTTCTTAGAATGGCCTCAACTTTTGTACATACTAACCATCACAAAATTTAATAGGAAAATAAGAGACTCATGTTAAAGCTCTACAATGAGATCCAACTATCACCTGTATAAATACATTAAGCTCTCGAATCACATGGGCTTCATGTGTTTGCATTTGTATTCAGATCAATACATCAATATAATTTTAATATTGATTCATATACTGGATTGAAAGTAAGGTATTTTAAGACTGTGTCTCTTTAAAGAGACATTAGGCCTATCTTTTGACAGAGGACTATATTTGACTTCTGTACTTTTACATCCTAGTAATCTAATTCCATCACAGACTCCATTTCAAAACATTTAATTAAAGAGCTAATACATTAAATCCTAAAATGGATTTCATTACCTAAAAAACTACTTGCAAACAACTGTTAGCACTGGGACAAAACCCAATGAGTTGCATACATTCCCCAAATGAAAGCAGAGAATTTAAAGATGAATTCAGATATTTCCCCCAAGTTTAGGTAAATTGCAATTGCAGGCAACAGTTTGCGTTAACAACAGGTGAGTGCAGTAATCCTGATGCTTCATTTGAAAGCAGATCTCAATAATAAACAGCAAGCAAACAAGTACATGCAAAGCAACAGGAAACTTATAAACCTAAAGCATATTTTGGCTTGTGAATCTTCACAAAGAAAGATCAATAATAGGTTGTGCCACATTGGACTATAATGAAGCACTGGCTGGACATCCAATAGATAAATAATTCTTGATATTTTATGAGAGGTTGTCACACAATTGTGTGGTAATGACTTCACAATATGCAAATATTTACCACTTGCCATTACTACTTAATCTCCAAAGAATTTTAAATTGAAAGGATATGTAAATAATTACTGCTTAGAAAATCCAAGAATTATCCACACATTTGGGGAAAAGAATTTAGATATCAGGCTCTTGTACTAGTTATATAGAGAGATACAGTCTGTGCACTTTTTCATCATCCACAAATCCTCGAAAGATTAATAACTGCTCTGTCAAACAGTGTTTTAGCAGTAATTAACAAAGACTGTAAAGTATAAAATGCTATACTTATTCTGACTCTAAGTTGATAAGCATTGTTCTCAGTGCTTGCACACACCAAACCTAATCACTGAACTTTGAATTTTGGCTGCAAAATGAATATACACTCAGGCTCCTGGAACATAAGATGAGGAATATATTAACAAATTCTGGTATGCAGAAATCTCTACCAGTGTCACAACAAAACTGAATATAAGCATGATGTCTTTGCTGGAAGACAGATATCCTAGAAATATATTTTAAGATTTGCTACAAATAATGCCTTCAAGTGATGAGAAATCCACATTCAGGGATTCAGACTGATCAGGCACCTTGCTTTACCTTTGAAGAACCTTAATGACTAAAATAGAACTTAAGTATAAATATCTGCTCATATGGCTGAAATCACAGAAGCTTGATTTTGGTTCATGTGTTTAGACACACAGTGTATTGCACTAGCTAATTTCAAGCAATGAATAGCATTTTTGAATAATTTCATACAGGTTACAGAAGCAAAGAAAGGACAAGCAGTGAAGACATGAGCAGGCAATTAGATGCAATACCCTTGTAAAAATGGGAAGGGAGTAACAAAGCATCTGTTGGCCAATATATTACATGATGTTTTAATTCCAGAGTTTGGTTGTTCTCCTGAAATTGCCTTTAATAATGTGTGTCCTGACAGTTTTCATACATTCAAGAGTCTTTCAACTGTGAAACTAGTTAGAACTACTATTTTTGTTTCCTAAAAACTCAAAACATTTGAGGCATGGTTCCCTTATCTTATACCTAAACCACTATCACTGCCATAGGAATCCTGCAATGCTATTATCAAACATATCAGATGATGGTGAATGACACATCCCATAAAAAACATTCAGGATAAGTTTTCAGCTTGGAAATAAAAACTAAGTATTACATACACAACAATCTTTAGATCTTCACTGAAAATGGATGGCCTTGACTTGTCTACTACTTGAGCTATAAATGTATCTAATGCCAGCAAACCTTGGCACCATATAAAATAAAAGTATGCCTGTTTTGCCATGGGAGGAAAGACCTAAAAAGACCAACAGTGAAATAAGTGATGACTCAATACAGGTAAAACAAGGAAGTCAGTAAAAGTTGCCGCTGTGTCCTACAAAACCCAAAGTGAGAACACTATGTAGTTTAAAATAAACTTTCCATCTCTCCACCTCCAAGTGCTTTACAAAAGAAAGGCAAGTCCTGCACTCCTCATTTCCAAGTCATGCAACAAGCACAAAGATATCATGTGAGTTGTCCAATATCACAAGTCAACAGTAAGCTAGGAATTGAACTCAGCCTTTCACTGAGTATTTTCCCTCTACTTAAGACCTGGTTTAGGAGGCTGCATCTATGGCTTTGGAGTAGCCGGGAAAATACTTGGTGGTATCACAAACATAATGTGGGAGTCAAAGCTCAGAAAGCTGGGTGCTCACAATCCCATTAATAACTGGCTGAAAGAGGTGACAGATGTACAGAGTGTTAAAGAGTGACGCTTCTTGAGCTGAATCACTATTAAATGCTTTTCTGACTCTTTCCTTAGCAGTCTGTAGCTGAAAGCATAGGCTGCACATGAGTATGAACAGTTCTGGGGTGCAGGTGCATGAGTCTTGCTGCAATGGGTAGATAAAATAAACCTCATCGAGCCCTTCTCCAGTGAAGGGTGAAGAGCCGGGAAGAAATAAGTACAAAATCTGGGCTGAGGTGAGCCCAGCATCTTCCCTAAATACTATCTGGTCCTTATTAATGAGATTACCTCATTGTTATAAAGCATATATACATGGAAAACTCTATGGCATTTGTCTTAATAACTGCAAAAACAAAATGACCATTTCAGCAGATTTGTTTAGAACATCTGAGTGTTACGAGTTGGTCATAGTGTAGTAGAGATACAAAAGTAGACTGAAAGAATCACAGAATCATAGAGTAGTTAGGATTGGAATGGACCTTAAGATCATCTAGTTCTACAAATAAGCCACAACAAAACTGCTGTAATCAAGGTATTTGAGACCAAGTGGCTTAACTGAAATCCTGTGACTCCCTTAGGAATTATTAATTTTACATATATATATATATACACATAAACGTACATATACACATATATATATGTTTAGGAGTTCCTTTTGTTGCAATTTTACCTGAAAAAAATGTCACTGCATTTTGCTTACCAATTCAGAAAGGTCAACTATTGCTGTAACTTTAATTCTTTAAACAGTGAATCACATTTTACTCACAGGTGATCAAAAAGATCCTCCACTGTTATTTCAATTATTAGTACACAAATATCAAATGGAACAGCTGATTCTGAAAGATGGCAAAATATAAATTAATTTTAAAACCGAATCTCTTATTCAATATAAAATTATAGGCTGTCATCAGGAGCAGGCTGGCAAAGCTAGGTCCAGATGGGAAATTGGCTGGGCAATAAGAGGAGGTAGGGTGGAAATGGTGGGAACCTAAGGAAAGACATGACTGCTCCCTCTGCTGGCAAGGTTCTCACCTGCTTAAATTTTTAACTAATGAGTAGGCATTTCTTTAATTATTTAGGCTCTAGCCAATAAATAATGCAGAATGTTCCTTCCTCAGTCTGTTGCTGTGTGTTTGCACATTTTTGAACTTATGGTGCCCTATTTCACTAGAATAATTTGCCACAGAATTAAGGCTCAGATGGATATCTAATGGTAGAATCACAGGCATTATGTTTTAATTGTTCTGAAAATGAAAGGCAAGATTAAGCTACTTAAGCTTCAAAATACACTATTTTACAACGTATACACATTTTTTATTTAATTTACATATTTCATAACACTAGAATGAATTGCTCATTGTATCGTACTGTAACAAGAAACGTCTATGAAGCAGTCATATACTATAAAATGAAACATTCTGCAACACAAGCATACTAAATTACATTCACTCCAAAAAGGTGCTGCTCTTCATTGCCAGAGAATTCAGTAATAATGCTTGTATTAAAACTTAATTAGAAGATGAAGATAAGTCATTCATTACTTGATTTGTGATATAAATTAATAGCTGCGGTAAGAACATTTAGAAAAAATCTGTTCTAGGATTTTGGCCTACAACCAGAAGCTCCCAGAACAGGAGGGATCAGCTTTTTTTGCCCACTGCTCTCATCTGAATCCTGGCTGAAAAGCTACTCCAGCTCCCAGCTTTCCAGAAGGCTCCATCCCAGGAATCCTCGCCTGCCATTTGGTTTGCTGATTTTAATCTCCCAGGACTTTCTTACAGTGGCTCCACTATGCTGAACTGGCACTTGCTCCTAGAAGTGAGTTATTATTAAACTTGTAGGTCAATTGTGGCACTAACAACTCTTTGGAAGCTTTCAGCCACGGCGTAGAATTTGCTGGTCTAATTAAATATTAATTCTAAGTGTTACATTCTGCGGCTAAGAGCTTTTATTTTCCATCACCAGTCTGGAAGAGAAAGAGGTTACAAGGCTAATTTTTTTTTTTTTATTTTTTTTTTTATTCTCCCTAGCATTAAAACTTAACTATACAGGCACAAAAACATCATTAAAGATGCAGTATTCCTTTTTATTATGATTATACTGTAATTAATAGAGTAGGTCTAAACAAAAATGCAAAATTAAGTTCTGAAATTTCAAGGTTTTTAAACAACATCAAAAGTTCACATACAAATGTTTCTAAACAAATACTGCACAGAAATTCAATATTCAGTTATTTGAAAATCAGATGAGAAATATGTATACAATAATTTAAATATAAAAGAGTTTTACACAAAATCCATAGTTCTTTGTTCTGTAGTACAACAGACAACAGCTATTTAATGCTAGATTCACAGGGCTTTTTTCTACAAGAACTTAGACCTCTACTTATGCGAACAAAAAA
>JASSUY010055211.1:0-98033 GCA_032466535.1 Forpus xanthops
CAGCCCCGCAACCTCGGCCCGCCCGTCGCGGCGGGGGAAGGAGCGGAGATCCGCCTCCCCGCCCTCTCCGCACCTACCTGCGCAGCCCGCCGGCGGCCAGCCCGCCCGGGGCTCGGCGCGGTGGCGGACCGCGGCAGGACAGCGGCCGGGGGCATGGAGCCCGCGAAGGGGCGGGCGGGAAGCGCGCAGACCACGGCTCTTACCATGGAGGGGGGCGAGAGCGGCGCAGCACCCGCTAACTGCCTCAGCGGGGCGCACGGCGGAGCCGTGGCCGCTATTTAAAGGAGCAGGCGCGACCCGGCCTCAGGGCCGAGGAGGAAGGTGGTAGCCGAGGGCGAGTGGTGGTGCGCCTGAGGAACGGGAGCTGGCACGGGGGGCGGCGGGTCGCTGCCTCGGCTTGGCCCAGCTGCCGCTCGGAGGCTTCTACAAGGGTTAATCACGAAACCTCGGAGCCGGTGGAAAGTTTGAGGATTGTAGCAGGAAAAACTCCGCCGGCGGCGGGGGGGTCCGGGGGAGGCGGCGTTAACTGCCTCCGTCCTGAGGGGAAGACCCGCGCCCCGCCGCTCTCGCCTGGCCCACAGCCCCGGCAGTCGTTAAAACAGCTCCCGGGCCGCAAAAGCCGTTCCTAAACGTGGCGAGGGTTCAGCGGAAAACATCGCCGAGAGGCCGCGCCGCGGGGACACCTCAGAGAGGGAAGAGAAGGGAAGCCCGCCATCAGCCGCTTGGCGCCGTGCTGGGCCGGGCCTCGCGTCCCGGCTGTGCCGGCAGGGCTGGCGGGGCAGCGGGCAGAGGAATGTGGAGGAAGTAAATGGTGGGGGGCTCGCTTCAGGAAACCTCGATTCTCATGCGGCTTTAAAGCCGCTCTGGGTTTCAGTGACCACCCAGAGGTTCGAAAAGCTGGGCTCCAATTAAGTTCGTGTCCCTCAAACCGGGGAACCCGAGCAGAGCAATGATGGCTTGTATATCTGTGACATCAAGTCACCTCACAACAAAATGAAGAGTCCTGTGACCTGGAAGAAATCACACTTTGCTAGGTGGCTGGCTGTTAGACAAAGAACATGGATGTGCGGATGGGTGAATGGATGATGGATGGATGGCTGGACGGACGGATGTCCGAGGGAAGGAGGAGTACAGCAGCCTGGCATGGGAGGGCTGTTTCTTCCAGCTGTCCCTTTTCTCACGAAACTTCCCCACAAAGTGGATTGAGGCTGTCCTTGAAGGCACATCTCTGGGCCGTGTGATGTATGTTCACTGATACATTAGCAAAAGTCCCTGTGGCTGACATTCCCCCTCCAGCTGAGGGCCCAGATAGGGCAGCTTTGTGGTGAGATGGCTGGCCTGGCTGGAAGCTAGGTGCCCACTGAACCTGCTCTATCACTCCCCCTTCTAAGCTGGACAGAGGAGAGAAGCATCCAACAAAAGGGTCATAGGTCCAGATAAGGACAGGGAGAGACCACTCAACAATCACCATCATGAGCAAAACAGACTTGACTTGGGGGAAATTAATTTAATTTATTACCAATTGAGACAGAGTAGGGTAATGAGAAATAAAGTTAAAAAAAAAACCATCTTCCCCTACCCCTCCCTTCTTCCTGGGCTCAACTTCACTCCCAAGTTCTTTTCCTTCTTCCCACCCTGGCAGCAGCACAGGGGGACAGCACTGCCAACTGCAAGTCTCCAAAATTTACAAGAAAATGTGAAAAAGCATGTCTGTTTTATTTCTTTTTTTTTTTTTTTTGTTTGCTGTCTTGACTCGGACCTCTGAAACTCAATTTATTAGGCTTTTCTCAACAACACTCAAGGGACCAGTTTACTTTTCTTTTTGTCCAAGAATTGAGATTCTGCCTCAATCATATTGGGTTATCCAAGTGGAAAAAGCTTCATGTTCAACTGATGGCTGCCAGCAAGACTAAAAACACTTTGTATTCCTTCAGTTGTGCTCAGGCGTGTCCTGTTTGATGGAGGATTCATGAGAGAATTGCTGTTAGAGGCTGAAATGAACATAAACAGCATTTGCAGGTAGTATGTCTATCACAACACACTTGAGGGTTTTATAGAAACACACCAAATACTTGGGTTTGAACCAGACACTGTTTGAAATCCTTTTTTCCATCTCCATCTTCCCACACTAACTTCTCTGACACACAGCCATGGCCAGTACTCTAAGCCAGTAACCTCTTGATCTGTCAGGTGCCTTTGGCTCTGCTGGTTATTCCCTCCTCAAACTCTTGATTGTTTTTGACTCCTCTGACTTCTTCCTTTTGAAGATATTTTGGGTTTTCTCACTAACAGTTTGGCAGTACTTCCTTCAGAGCACCATCACAATCTACCTTCCATCTTTTTACTGAACTGCTCTGTTGTTCTGCTCTCAGTTCCAGTTCCCTTCTTATATGTAGTTTGCTTCAGAGTGATTCCTGCCTGGTCATCCCAGGTCTTCTGTCTCTCCCAACCCATTTCAGAGAATAAATACTTGCCTCTTAGGTTCCTTTTGCCTATCCTGCTTTTGCTGATACAAATGTTACCGCACCAAAGCTAGAGTAACAAATGATCACTCAAGGAATGGGTTATTCCTTCTGACGTTGTATGGACAGCAGAGGTTTGCAAGTCAGATGTGGGATTTCTTGAAACAGTTACTGAGAAGCATCCACATGCGAAGATGAAGAATATTAAAGGCATATTCAAGAAAGCTGTATGCCAGTAGCATGATGACAGATTTCCTTACAGTGTGGTGGGGGCATTTTTTGGTATCTTTTTGCTTTCAAGTGCAAAGAAATGCAGGAATACTCATGCCTATCTCAGCTGAATTGTGCTTTGTATGTGTTTGAACAGACACAGAATTGAGTCTCTCCTGGATACTCAAGTACAATTCCATTATCTCAATAGTCTTAAAGATAAATAAAATGGTTAGATAAGGTGTGCCATAATCCCTGACCCTGCAGCTGAGGGAAGTGCTGTCAGCCAGCCGGCAAGAGTGTCACGTGTTTGGTACAGCAGTGGCACTGCTGGCAGAGGTGTGTGCTGCAGGTCAGGGTTTGGGGCTGCTGCAGCTCTTCCCACAAAGCAGTGCAGTGTGTGTACCTTTCTGTGAACCCAGACTCTTTCCAGAGCACATCTGCTGGTTTTGCAGACAGGCCATCCATTTTAGCAGTTTTCCTCTCCAACCTGCCTTACTTAAATGGAAGATAAGCTCTTTGTCTTCTTACCTCAACTATAGGGGGGTTCATCAGAAGAGAGGTCTTCTTTTAAGTATCTGGATATCCTGTACTCAGCCCAGAGTTGCAGTATATACAAAGCTGAAGTGAAAAACAATTTTATTATCTCCCCTCTGCTTCCAGAGTGTTTTCAGCATCTTCTCAGGGAGAGATCAGAGCAGCCCCTGGGAAGTCATTGTTGTCACTTCAAACGTGGCTGTCATCCAGAGCAGAGCACTGTGAGCTCAAAGCTGTGGTAACTTTAGTAAGTGTGACATTCACAGGGCAGAATGTGAGGTCTTGTTGCAATAGCACACACATATTGTTTTGCCCATGCTGTCAGAGAGAGAGACAGTGAGGCCATATACTTCAGCAACAATGAGCCAGAACATTCGGAATCTCTATAGATCTGCATCATCTTCATTCCTCTTCTTCTTGCTGTTGGGTGAGTACTTAGCCACCTTTCTTAATTAGAAGAAATACAGCTTACTTCTACAGTTTGGCTTGAGAGGTTCCCTTCTTTTTTTAAAAACTCAGTTTTCCACTGAAGGTTTCTTCAGGATGCAGGAAAAAAATACCTAGTGTTGTGCAGTGCATTGAACCATACTTTCTCTTATGGATACATTCCTGCTTAGCTAATAAAAATGTTCAGAAAGAGTATGTCTTTCTCAAGATGTGTATAATCATTGGTAGAAAACTTATTTTTGTTTTAATTGTCTGATGTATTAGCAACTGATTATTATCACAAGGTAGTTGTTCATATCCATTTGCAAAAGCCAACCTCAGCCCAGGCAAAAGTCATATGCATTCCAATGAGCAGTGTGCAGCCATTTGTCACTTAATCTTAGATGTCTGGGAGCTGGATACAACTTGTAAAGCACCTCCGTGGCACCAGTGGAGTTGAGCTCTAAAGTGAAGTTCAGCTCTAAAGTGAAGTTGAGCTCTAAAGCCACCAAAACCATCTCAAAGATGGTCATTCCAGAATGAGATGATTTGTTTGTGGGTTGGAAAGCGAGCCCTGTTTGCTCTCAACCTCACCTCTATCTATTGAGTGTGAACAAAGCAGAGGAGGCTCAACTAGAGAGGTAAAATTTTGCACTATCCTCCACCCACCATTCTGCTTCCCCAGGGCTGTTGTCAGCTTGCAGGGCTGCTCAGGAGTACTCCATGCACCAAAGTGTAAGTTAGAGGCATCAGGGCTGGAAGACAGTGCGTATGTATTTTATTCTTTCCTGATGTCACCCCACCTCCTCTAGCTTCCCTTGTGCATTTCTCCTTCGCAGTCAACGATACGGCCTTACATGGGAAAGTATTGACCTGCAGATTCTATAAAGGGGAGGCTAATGGCTTAGTAGGTGCCTTATGAGTACTGACAAATGTGGAGCAGCACATTGTCACATTACAGGGAGTCCCAAAGAGCTTTCTCCCCTTGTGGTTGAAAACTGGCTGTAAACAACCAATGTCATATGACAATGACCTATTACATCACCCAGTCAGTTTTCAGGTAAAGACAAGGCCATCCATGCTGTATTTCTCTATCTCAGCTGCTTTCACCAAAAAGCCTTGGATTCCTTTCCTTTGGGGACTGAGCCCTACAACCCACATGACTGGGGATCCACACATCACTGCTAATGAAGCACGTGACTTAAAAAAGCTTTGAAGCAAAGTCAACAGGGCATTTGGCATGCTATGCTCCCAGATGCCGATATGATAAGGGCATTGTGTATTTGAATACCATTGAACTATTATGTTCCAGTTATGCAACCTTTCAAAAGAAAAAGAAAGGAAGACAGACAGAAAAATAGAGTCTGTGCTGTGACCTTCTCAGTGAAACCCCAAACAGAGCTGGGAAGAAATAATACAGCCTACTCCCCTTGCATTTTGATTTTCCTTTTTAGCTTGAAGTTATGTGTTTTGTATTGAATCAGAGATGTGGGATAACAGATGATAAGGCCAGTTTTTCATAACAGGAGGTGCAAATAAAATCCATGATGAACAGAGACAACATCAAAGCACATTGTTTCTGCCCATTCTCTATACCACTAAGTGACTTTGTAAAAATGGTAACTTTTACATCACTAGAAAGAATAAAAATTATAATTGTGTTGCGGGAGCTATATATGGTAATGCTGAAGGACTTGTAGTGGACAAGAAATTCTGTAGCCATTCCTTGAAAACAAGGTAGCAATAGCGCATACTGCTTTAGCTGAAGCAGCAGTATCCAGTTAATGACAATGGTTAACAGACAGAGATTTTAAAGGAATACTCATGACAAAACTGTGCAAATTCGCTCTAACGAACAACCAAATCCATCACATGAGAACATTTGGTGCACAAAGATTGTAGTATGCCAAGCTACCATCAGCTTTGTGGAGTATTTCAACTAGACTCTATACATCATCAAAGTAGCTTGTCAAGATACTTCCACTTTATGACTGCTGCATTTATACAGTTATCTAACTGGAAAGGGAAAATCTGGACCTCAGATTCCCCCAGGAAATTCCAGTAGGCTTACTGGTAAGATTATGTGTGACCACAATGATAATGTCTCATCCAATATCTTTAAAAAGGACTACTTGTTTTAAGGGACAGGATCAAAAACTGCAATAATACTTGGGTACATAAATCACAGGCATCCAATTCCCATGGATCAGTCTTCCAGTTACAAGGCCAAAATTTTCACTTTGAGGTAAAAGCACGGAGCACCGCACAGATCTGAAGATTTTTCACATGCTTTGCTGATGCCTAGTTTCATAGCCAGCTTATATATTCTACGCTTTGGCATCCATGAGTTATCTCACATCTGATATTTAAACTGTAAGCTCTATACCCCATCCTTTCATAAGACACCTAGAAAAATAGGGCCCTGCTGGCTGACAGATCCTCAATGCTACTCTCATAAGAGTCATAAATAACAATAACTATGGATACAACTGTGATTTTGTGTACAAGCATGCCTGGAGGAGCCATGCAGATAGCTCTCAAATCAGTCATCAAGGCATTTGGTTTTCCATTGCCTCAAACATTTGTCTCTGAGCATAGAAGGGTATTGTCATTGTGAAGCTTTACCAGACCCAGACAATAGTTTTCATACCCTTTGGATGGCAATTAAAGACTCAAGACAATGGAACATCAAGTTCCACACTGTGGAATGGTCTGCAGTCTCTAGGATGTCCAACTAAAACAAAGGGGGGACTATTTCACTTGAAGAAAATAAAACAGCAGTAAAAACTTTTCCAACATTTGGTCTGAACACTTTCTTAGAGACAGCTCTTGGCTTATTTTTTAGAGTTTGTTTTTCCCTCTTTTTGAGACAGCAACTATTCCACTCATCTTCTGAGACCAGGCTTGTTTCTGGAAATGAGATCTACTCACAGTACTCTTATCTTGAGGCTGTTTGATACTATGTTTAGAAGCTGAGTAAGAGAAGGCAGATTTAAATCTAAATACAGGCATATTGTCTATATTTTTCTAACACAGGTTAGCGGGACAATGTGGTCCCTTTGCAAAGGATAGATGTCACCCTCCATATCAGTACTTGCAGGATTTGAAGATGCCATCCCCCAAGTCGCTGATAGGATCTGCTGGGGTTCAGTTTCTGGCAACAGAGATTTTGTGGTCAGTTTCAAGATTTCCCATCCTGAAACCAGAAGCGTGTGCCAAAACTTCTGAGACACTCACATTACATTTTGGGATGCAGGCAGCTGCATTAAGATATGCATATATTCACTGTACTTGTTGGAACAAAGTTGCCTGTGTATGAGTGTATGTACATTTTTTGCTTTGCCTCAAAAGCAGTTGAAGCAGGAACTTTAGGCCCTGAGACCTATTAGGATGGGAAGAAAGAAATTAGTGTTCTATGTGGAAATATGACTGAATGGGTTCTAAATTTCACCCAAAGCCATTGGACAATGGCATTAACTCTAGTGTGGCAGTAGAAAGGAATTGAGGATCAAAAAAAGACCTATCTGTACACGTTAATATAATCTGAGCAGAAACTAGGAATAAAATCCCTATCATCACGACTACCCTCAAGTTCTAATTCCAGGAACCATTCTTTGTGCTGGTTAGGGTTCAGGAGCAGCTGGAGGGTTTATCATGATATCACCCTCAACCTTCCTCTTCTCTTTTTCCTGGTGCAGATGTCAGTGTCAGTGGAACTGCAAGCAAGGAAGATGCAGCTGTAACTGACATTACAGCACAGCCTTCATTGGTGACAACATTTGAGCACCTTTTGGTAACTCAAACACCAGCTAAGGAAAAAGCCAAAGAGGGTGAAACTGTGGTCTTAAATTGCCACTTTAACAGACCACGGCATCCCTCCCTGACTGACCTGATGGTGAAGTGGTACAAAGAAGATGAAAAGGGGCAGATGGACCTGCTAGAAAACAATGTGACTGTCTTGACAAATGACTCCAGGTTTTTCATGAGTGGAGACTTGTCCCAGGGTGATGCCTCCCTGGTGATCCTCAATGTGACAATCGGCGACCATGGTATTTATTTCTGTGAGGTTACACTTCCAGACAGGACGGTGGTAAAAGGAGATGGCACAAAGCTCAGGATCAGGAGAGCTCTGGGTAATATTTACTTCCTTTTTCCCTCTTTCTCCTCCAAAGCTGGTCTGCATGCATGCAAAAAGAAAGAGGTTGGTCTGTTTGGTCTTTACCAGTTAGGGCTTTGTATTATGGAGTGTGATTGCTCCATAGCATTTCTCATTATTTTTATTAGGCCAGATAATTTGGATTGGCTTGCCTCTGTAAGCAGTCACATGGGTATTATTATAAGGAGGGTCATTTACAACTTAAAGAGAAGGTATCGTTTTATCACTAAAATCAGTGTCAGTGCCAAGAAAGAAACAGCTAGACAAGTTCTCTTATACTCACAGCTCTGTTTAGCAGAACCTCCATGAGTGACAGGTGTCAAGGTTCTTTCTCAGAAAACAGTTCCAAACTCCTTTTTTTGGATATCATTTCTCTCCAACCCACTAACTTACATATTCATTCGTTATCTCTGCAGCAGCACCTTTTGCCATAGCATCTCACTGTGAAGAGAGATTTCTAGATAGGGCTATTCTATCTAAATCCCCAGAAAGTGTAGTAGCTTTTTAAATAGGAATAAAATAAAAATTCTTAGCTCCATAGTGCAGTACACTCTCTCCCATGTAGAAGTCCATGTTTTCATGTTAGGCAAGACATAGATGTAATTGATATCATTGTAAGTAGCTTCCTCTGCAGCCACTGCAGAAAACACATTGGCTGCAATACATATATTTGCCTGGACAACATCTTTTGTTACTCTCTCTACCTTTGCTCTCCACCAGGTTTGTTTGGTATAGAAGAATCCATTGGAACAATCATTGGGGTTGTGGCAGCTGGTGTTGGAGGAATAATGGTTCTGATTGTTATTTTAAGCCCCCAGCTGAGGAAGTGTGTCCTCTGTGTGAGACAAGGCTCTCACCAAGGTAAGAAACGCAAACCAAAGCCTGGAATGCCTTGCCAAAAAGATGAACCCAATCTCCTGTTTCCAAAGGTACCCGTTTTTATGACCTTAAGCAGGAATTAGCCATTCACTTACCTCTGGTCAGACGCAGTACCTGGTTCAGGAAACAAGCAGTGTGGATGAAACTCCAAGAGGGCTGGCTCTGTATTCTCTTTTTCAAAGCACTCTTTGTTTATGTAGGGTAGAGCTTCATTCATGGGCTTAATGAGCTCCTAATTAGCAAGACAATAGGATTTTCTTTAAATTCCACTTTCAGCAGAGTTGTTTGATGAGATGCTGCTTCTTCTTTTAACAAAGTCCTGGGTCCCCTTCAGCTCTTTTAGGTTCATGCCGAAGAATGGTTCTTCCTCCCACCAACTACGTGTTTACATCTGTATTCTTGTAATGCTTTGCATACAGAAAACCTGTGATGGCCTAAGTGTGTGTTTGAGGTGTGGTTTGGAAAGCCTAGTAATATCTTTTATTAGATCAGCTGATCAGATTGGGAAAACTAGACATTTCCATGTCTAGACATGAGCCAAATAAATGACCCAAGAAGAAACTGATATACCTGAAAAGTCACCTGTTTCTCCCAGCTCTGTCAACTGGTCCGATTAGAGTAGACTGACTCTGAAGGCTGGATTTTGAAACGAGCTTAGTTCCCATTTTGCGCAACCAGGATGTGGTCTGCATTTCAGACGGAGGCCAGATGACTTTCTGCTTTCAGTGGTGAGCCGTGTGGTTTGTACCTCTTATCCCAGCACCCAGAAAGTCTTTCTCCTCCAGCTCAGAAAAGAAATCCCTGAAGAGAAAGATGCTCTCGCCACTCACTATGCCGCTGCCGCCACCTGATGGCCAGCGTGGTGAAAACAGGGACACGGCAGGAGCTCTGCCTCTTATCGAGGAGAGTCTTCCAGCCCTTGCCGAGACGCACACCCGCGCCCCGTGGCTGCGGCTGCCCACACAGCATCATCCCCTTGCAAACCCTCTGCGGGAACAGAGGCACAACTTCCTTACTTGCAACGAGGCCTCGAAAGAGTTTATCGTGTTGTACTCACTCTGTATCACTCACTCTCCTTTCCTTCTTGCTCCGTGTAGCTTGAGACTTCACACGAGTCGCTGGAAGATGCAAAGCCTGACGGTGGAACAACTTCTGACACTCCATAAGCAGAAAATGGAGCTCTAGATGGAATAAAAGCCTTTACCTCAATACATATTGTCTTTGGCATTTTATTTTTGTTACCCTGTTTCTTTTTCCTGCAACTTTTCAGCCACAGTGGCATATTCAGCATCCTCCTGTAGCCAGGAGCAGAACAGCCTTTTGTGAAGAGATTTGTACTATTGTCTGCCAAAATCCACTTAGTTTGGCCTCATACATCTGAATTTAGACTCTGATGAGGTATATTGTATATTTCCCTGCCACTGCTCTTTATTTTAAAGGTAGTATTGAAGTTTGTTAGCTGTGCTTCAGAAGAGACAGAAGGAGCCTGACTTACCCCAGACCCCATAGCTCCCCAGCTGCTAACACCTACCCAGGAAATCAAATGTGTTGCTTCTGGGAGTGCAACCATGACTCCCATGTGTCTCCACAATATGGAGGCTCTTGTCCTGTTGGCTTGATAGAATCAAATAATGGTTAGGATTGCTAGTTCCAGTCCCCCTGGATGGGCAGGGACACCACACTAGATCAGATTGCTCGAGGCCTCATCCAAACTGGCCTTGAACACTACCAGGATGGGCAGGGACACCACACTAGATCAGATTGCTCGAGGCCTCATCCAAACTGGCCTTGAACACTACCAGGAATGAGTCAACCACAGCTGCTCTGGACAACCTGTTCCAGTTCCTCACCACCCTCACAGTAAAGAGTTTCTTCCTCAGATCCAATCTAAGCTTCCGCTGTTTAAGTTTGAACCCATTACCCCTTGTCCTATCACTACTGTCCTCGATGAAAAGTCCTTCCCCAGCATCTCTATAGGCCCCCTTCAGATACTGGAAGGCTGCTATGAGGTCTCCGTGCAGCCTTCTCTTCTCCAGGCTGAACAACCCCAACTTTCTCAGCCTGTCTTCACACGGCTCTCCTCTGGACTTGCTCCAACAGCTCCATGTCCTTCTTATGTACAGGACACCAGAACTATACACAATACTCCAGGTGGGGTCTCACAAAACAGAAGTTTGCTCCAGCCTACAGGTTCGTATCTAAACCACAAAGGTGGCCAACTTGAAACTGGCTGGAAGAACAGGATTTGTTTTACTCTTGCCAGGAGAAAACTTAGTGTTTCAATATAAGCCTTCAATGCCCTTAAAATGAATGATGAAAGACTTGTTTGACATGACTAATATTCTCCACAGTCCCCATTTCCTGATAGGAAAATGTTTGATTCCCTGGTGATCAGTAACCAGGGGATATGTCAATATAGGAGAGCACCTCCCATATGTATAGGAGAGCACCATATCAGCTCTGAAGCATGTGAACTGGATGGGAAATAAGTTCTTTTGCAAAGTATGGGGATGCCTAGTAGCAAGTAGAAGTCAGAAACCCTTGCTGGCTTTTGCAACAGCAGTAGGGCAGTGTAACTCTGCTTACCTCTGAACACATCTCAGAAGGGTACCTAGTGCTGTGAGGCAGGAACATGAGGGATAAGACATCTGGCTATATAAATTAAGAAACACACACACACACCATGCAAGAATTGATGGAGCCCTGCCCTGGGCCAGACTCTGATTTTCCTTCTCGTGGGAAACAAGATTCCTTCAAGCACAAATAAAGAATAATGAGACATCCTCCCTCTTTGATGTCCCCTCTTCTTCTGCAGGTCCAGGAAAGTTAAGTGGGTCATTCTGCTTCCAGTTTGGCATGCCCCAGGACTTCCGAGGCCGGTGTATCTTTCACAGAGACAGTTTGTTTCTTTGTTGGTTTGTTTTAACAAGCCAGCACAGCAGAAGCCTCTACATATTTTCCAGATCATGTGTGTGGGAGGCAGGTCAGGCAGAAAAGCCATTTGGTGGTGAGTAATGCTTTCCCACTGCACTGCAGACCAAACCCTCTGTTTCTGAGAAGGCCATGATCAGAGCAGGATCTTATCCTTCAGCATATATGTTACCCTTTCAGTCCTCCCCATAAACCTTGGCCTGACAGAAATTCTCTCACATCATTGTTATTCCTGGTAAAAAAGGTAAAATTTTATTCCAGCACTTTCAGATTCAAAGAGTTATAAGAAAGGTTCTAAAAAAAACTACTCTGGCCCTCCATATCTGAAATGGCAGGTGGGATGAGTCCGTCCACATAGAAAGTCTGGCCAGAGGGCAAAGTGTGGGTTGTATGGGGCTGCTCCCCAGCACTTGGCTGCCTCTTGGTCACACAGGCACACCATTTTTTCACACCGGTCTGTCAGGTTATCTGCAAAAGGAAACGTGAGTGAAGAATGAGAGATTCTGGATGAAGGCAAGAAACAGTTTCAGGAGGAACTATTCCATAATAAAGCAACTCTTAGGGAACAGAGCCTGTGGGAGCAGGAGGAGAGAAGGACCAACAAGTTGTATGTGTGTAGACCTGACCCTCTGCTGTGCTGTCTCTGTTGGTAGGTCTGACCCTAACTGTCTCCAAGAGTACCACAAACATAAGCTGGCAATGCAAACCCTGTCCAGCTCAGAGCACTCCACACTTCTAGAGCTGTGCGAACAATGGGGGCTTAGTTCACTGGTGGAAGCTAAAAAAGAGAATGATTTTAGCTTAGCCTGAGCTAAAAGTATTCCATTTCCCTCCGGTCAGTCCATTTCCCTGCTAACTCCTCCCTTTGCAAACCAGACCAATTTCAAAGACCAATGCTGGTTTGAAAGGAGGAGTCTCCCACAGGGACATTTGGAAACCTGAGGGTGCAGAAGCAGCCACCAGATATCCTTCACTCATGCTTTGTGAGTTGCTCTTATATCTCTTTTGTTTGAACGAGATCAGCTACTATACCTTCACACCCCAGAAAAACCTGCTGTGCAGTAGCCTGGGGTAGGAAATTTGCCTTCTGAACACATTTCCAGAGTTCCTCCCCATGGGAGATGTCAGGAGAAGTGAAGCTTGATGAGAGCTTGTGGAGAACAGTTAATGGATGTTTCTCAGGCTTTGTCTGGACATCAGCCTAAGGAATTAATTGTGTTTGTTTAACTAATGCTTGTTAGCCAGGTTGGAGCAACTGCAGCCCTGTGCACTTTGATGGGACAGACATTGCACACGTCTTGTGGGCTCCATAGTACATCTCACATGTGCAGTGAGGGTTGTTCCTTCACAGCAAAAAGAAACAGGAATTCTTTTTTTCCATATAAAAATAGCAGAAAATACCAGTTAGCTATGGAAATAAGGGTAAGTGGGAGGGAGAGGAGTCATACATTGAAACATTAGCCAGCACTTAGCCATTCTTTAGCCAGCCCTTTGTACTTAATATGTTGTTCTGGCACTCAGAAATGAGCAACTGCAGGTGTGCTGTGCCCTGTCCCGTAGCTGCTACCGGGTTTTCAGCTGCTGAAGAGGCTGAAGACTGTATCAGTAGCATATGGAATTCTGATAAAGACAAAAGAGTTCAGGAAGTAGGCTGGGTGGAATGGGAACAAGTTTTAATCTCACATGTTTCTTTTCAAACTTTCAAAGTGTTCCACAAGGGATTTTACCACCAGGAACTCTTTGGAGACTTAGAAGTGACAAATTCTAAGCCTCAAGTCATCTGGTGTATGTCAAAACAAACTGGTGTGAGCCACTGATGGGCTGCGGCTGTGCAATTTAAGACCTTGACTGGGTACCAGCTGTAGAGCTGAGTGCAGCCTACACTGGGTATATGCTTGCAGCACTTGATGAGAATGGATGCTGCCTAAAGCAACTTTGGAACCAGCTCAGCATGCAACAGACCTACACCTGAGGCCCAAAAAGCTCTTAGGTCAGCCTATTGCCTGCCAGGGAGGGCGCGAAGTGGACCTGAAGAGAGCAAGCATTTCCTTACCACACTGCACGGCGTTCTGCTCACATGCCCACTGGTAACGCTGCGCCTTGGGGCTGCAGCCTTCCTTCTCTGCCTTGTCATAGCAACAATCGTGCCTGTGGCAGCACCTGCGGGAGAATAAAAGGTAGAGCTTGGGCATCCTCCTGCTTCCTGCACGATTTGCTCAGGTGTGTTTGCATGTACTCAGGAGTGCTGCACTCACGGCTCACAACAGCAGCGTTTGCCCCACCATGTCAGTAAATGATGTGTTGATGAACCAGCATCCTGTCATCCCTGCGAAAATCTGCATGGTCCAAGAGCTCATGAATGCCATATTTGCTCCCATGACCACTGTGCTTCTTCCTCTGATCTTTTGCCCTCAGAAAGGCAGGTGTGGTCAATATATGCTAATCTCACAGGAAGGGACCTGGCAAGTTCCTGTGAAGAGTGTGATCGAGGCTCACCAGCTCAGGCTCAGATCCATGCTAGGATTTGGAGTTAGGATGTGTTTTGTATCCTCAGCATCACCAAGCAGCTTCATCTCTTCAGTTCACATATATCTGCAACCTTTGACCCATCCAGTTTCTGAGGGCTGGATACAAACTCATCAGCATCAGTGCTGGAATTCATATCAGTTAACTTCAGACGCCTAAACGTAAGCATCCACAGCTAAGGCACTGATATGTACTCCATTTATGCATGTCTGGGGCACAGTTCATATTACTATACTACAGGGAGCTACCGTAGATGAAAAACACTGCATTTGCATGTACAATTGCATTTCATTGACCATAGAGGGGGCTGAGGGTGACAAGCTCAGCTAATGACATCTCTCCTACAAGCTGGTCAGTGAGGTACTTCCTGCTGTCAATTACTTAAGAATTTATGGACCATTTGACTCCGCTTGAATTTTATTTGGGTTATTTAAGGGCTCAAAGTACACCAAGAAAATATTCAGCACCTAGAGATGTCCACTGCCAAATAGCAAAGGGTGTTTCAATGATGCAAGCTCAGTGGCTGGAGCCAGAGAGGAGCTATCTCCTGCGTTTCCAGAAGCTTGTCCCTGCAAGATCACTGGGACTTTACAGAGCAACTGCTCTGTTGACTAGGAAGTGTTGAGGCAGGCTGATCTTAGGGGTAAATGAAGAGCAGACAGCTTTCAGAGAAGCTCTTGAGTCCTGATAATCAGAGGTTGATGAGGTGGCCCAAAGGGAGCATAGCTGTGCTGGTTCCCCATACATTACCAAATCCAGCCGAAAATCTTGACTGATATCCTCAAGACCTGAGGCCAACATAATTGAAAAGTCAATAAAAGTTTGGGATCCATCATTGTGTCTCTCTGGAAAAGTGGAACAACCCTGTAAGGAGGACAAAGGTCCCTTGTGCAAGAAGTAGGGCTCCTCTGGGGACCCACCAGGAGCTGCCCAATACCTCACCCAAGAGCTCAGGAACAACAGAGACTTCATCATTTGGCTGCAGGATTTTTTTTTCCTCTCAGAAACTGGTTTATAGCTATGAGGCTGGTGAGCAATGTGAGGTGATAAAGCCCAGGGGAAAAAGTAAAACTATTTTGAAATGCATCAACCACTGATACAAATTCTAATCAAATCACTGGAATGAGATCAGGGAGATCGTGTGAAAGAGACAACAGAATTGGACCAGTTGGCTCAAATTCAGCCTGCATTCAAGCTGCTGTGATTGCACACAGGCTGAATTTAGTCCAGCGTGTTTTCCCCACTGAATGGGCTCCCAATTTAGTAGTTGGAAGTAGCAATTTAATCACACAGAGGCAACTTCCAACAAAATGCCTCTTTTTTCTCAGCTCACAAAGATGAAACCTGTGTCATGACTATAACTACTCACTGCATTGTGAAACCTAGAAATACAGGTTATCAGGAGCAGACTCGTATCTCCTTCCATGATAGCTCCTCAAAGGACTTCAGAATAGGACTCAGACCTATGGAATATATGCGTGTAGGTGCTTTCCCATGAGGAGTTACAGCAATTGCTGTAATTGAGAAGACCTTATTCAGCCCACAGAACCAGTTCTGTTGGACAAGATGGCAGTAAAAGGCTGTGGTTCAGATCTTTGTTGGTTCAGTAACACCTCACTCCAGGGCTTGTTCTGAAGAGGTTAGAGGTGAAAGGCCAAAGGATAGAAGAATTTGCAGCCTTATGGAAAGTGTGAAAGCCTCAGCATTCTCCAATGTTTGAGTCCCCATACAGTGTGTCGTACGATATGACATGACACGACAGGGACAGATTACAGCACTGAGCTACAACTGGGGCTTGTGTCATCTGGAGGAGTTGCTGTAGCCCATGGCATCCTGACTAACATACCTGAACCTGCAGCACAGTCTCATCCATCCTCAGGAGGATGACAGATGGCAGAGCGGGCCCATCATCAGCGCTTCATATATGGGGGACAGAGCATATGAGGCTGTGGTGGAGACTCACAAATCGGGTTAAGCTGAGGCAGAGCTGTAGAAGTCGTAGGGTTTGTGAGGTCTGGGGAGTGAATCAGTGAAGTTGGTAAAGTTGGTGTCTGACGGAGGAGTGTGGAGAGGAGGGACAACATGAGAAAAGGCAGGCAAAGGAAGGAGTTAGGAGCCTGTGTGCCAAGGGAATGAAAGTGCTCTTCATGGAGAGACAAGAGGGAATTAATGGAAAAAGAGGTAGGAGAAGTGAGAGCAGGTCTTGGAGAGGGCAAACGATGGTTTGTGAATCAGGCAAGGACAAGCAAATGAGCACGACAGAGATATGTTAGCTGTGAGAATTGCTGCTCCCTCTCTGGCTTGGCAGAATCAGTGGATTGCATAAATTCTGCAGGACCATTCTGCTTCCCCTTACATCAATTCCTCCTTGTGATACCCATAACTGCAGCAAGCTGACACATGGCTCACACCAACACAAAGAGAGAAGACTTTGGCTCATATTTTACAAACATCTCTTTCAGACATGCTGAAACTGCGCTGTCAGAGAATGAAGACTGATGAAACCTATCACTGACTTTTTTCCACCTTCAGATGGTCCCCTCCTGTCTGGAAATGCCCTTTCCTGCACCTGGGTCAGAGCGTGGTGTTAAGCTTTCAACAATCTGCTAACACTCAGTTAGACCCATGCAAACAGGGCCAGCCAACACCGTGTGAGAGCACTGCTCAACAGGTATGGAAAGCAAACACAACTGTGTCATCTGCTTAGTAAACAACCTATTCATCACGTCTAGGCTACGAGACAGCCCTAATGGTTACGGACAGCTCCAGCTGATCCTCAGGAATCAGCTGACCAGATCCCAGCTGCTCAGCAAATTCCATTAAGGTAAGAATATGTCACATTGTGTTTGTCGAGTTAACAGCACCATCATTGCTGTGCATCCTTTTATTTTGCTTTAACTCGCATAAGCCACTCTGCCTTTCATGGCATTTGGTGTTTTGAAGGAGATGGTGAGCACCTTCAGGTCCTGCTTTACAAAATGAGTGCTGCAGCCATCTGGGGGAACACAAAGGAGAAGGAGAAAGAAATCTATTGACTTTAAGTGGAGGAGATGCCATTATGGCTTAAAGTGGTGGAACTGTGAGAGCAGAAAAGAGTGAGACGGTAGTTACTGACAGCACCACATCAAAGTCAGTATGTGGAATAAACCCTATAAAAGGATTACCCACTCAATGGTATTTTTTCCTTTCCCATAGAAGAGAGGTGCTTGGAAGCACTCTACCTCTGTCTAGACAGGTTGACTGAATTACTCACCAGAAAATTACTCCTTTTGTAAAGGTCTCAGTAACAAACCTAGAAGTGTCAAGGGGGTGAGTAATTTGTAACAGCGTTTGTCACTCTTGGCCAGTCGTTTTGCCTCTCTGCTTTCCTTCTTTTTTAGAATAGCCCTCCTCTTTGCAGCAGTTCTCAGTAACAGAAGATTCCTCCAGCAACCATTTTTAGAGCTAAACCTAGTGGGGCATTGCTGGCTCTCCCTAGATAAGAACCTGACTAAAAACCTTTTTGTTGGTTTTGTTCTTTGTTTTGTTTTGGGTAATTTTTTGCAGCCAAGCATTGCAGCTAAGGAAAAATAATGAATGCACGTAAAGGACCAAGCTTCCCTTTCACAAAGCACCTGGTGTTTTGAGGCATTTCCAGTTGCAGAATCTCATTTTCCACCATTAGGATAAAAAACATATCCCATGAAAATCAAACGGCAGCAGAAACAGCAGCTGATGAACATATGTCCATATATTATTCCCTCTGGCTCTTTTTCAGGAGTGTTCACCTCTTGCATCCCCCAGAGTCACCTAAACTTGGGGATCACTCAACCTCTATGTAAAGAAGTACTCCAAATGAGTGAAGTCGTGTTTTACTTTAAAGGCCTGCTGATGAGAGCTGGTACAGGGCTAACAAAAATTACAACACCTTACAGACACTGCTGGAGGTGCCAGTCTAGAGATATTACTGAAAGTAAAAGAAATCTCTACACATGAAAGTGATGACATTTTGTAGGCAGCTACTCATCGTTTCTAAGTCCCATATTCATAGATGAATTCATAGATGTCATAGATGAAATGTTTCCTAGGTACAATCCAGGGATGCAATGAGAGTTTTTGGGAGTGAAACACCTCTACATTAATGAAGACAATTCCACTAGTTTCAAGGGACACATGTTCTTTCATGCCCTCAGAGGAGCTGGTCTTTAACTTCGGCATCTTTTCTTCCTTTTTTACCGTTTTTCTGTCCTGCCAACTCAGCAGAGCCTGGTTCTGTAGCTATGTGAAATACCTCCTACAGCTGGATACTCTGGAAAGCTCAGTTTCCTTCCCAATGAGCTACACCTCTATACCCAGAATGCCTTCATTCTGCTAAAAGCTGCCTTTGCCTATTGGTATCTCACACCCTATTGACTGTAGATAAACAGATTCATGTGCTCTGTCTGTGAGGTTTCAAACCAGACAAGACTGCAGATAACAGGCTCAGAGCACACAAAAGTCCACCATGCTCAAGATTTAATTGCATGTTAATTGCAAATTGCAAGGAAGAAACCTTTGATTGCAACACCTCCTAAACTCATTGCCTGTAGCCTCAGGAATAAGCACAGCATCTTCCCTAGCAACAAAGGGGAAATAACACCATGCTCTCCCCTGTTGCTGTTCTTCCTCGATTCAGTGTGAATTAACAGGCAATGAAGGTAATGGGTTTTCTTATTTCTTGCAATGATCTGGATTTCTTCCAGAGGATGAACACTGGTATTTTCCATTTTCAGGATCAGAGTGAAATAACCCTCAAAATCCCTTCTCCCCTTTTTTCAGGCAGGGCTTGCTCACTATGAATAAATGCAACTATTTTGGGAAATCATATCCTGGTTATTCCTTTCCCCTCCACCCCACATAGCTCCGGGAGCTTTGGTCCCATCCAGAAGGTGGTTAAGCCCTCATTCAAACACCAAGTGATATGCGAGTCCTCACAATTACCCATTGATGTCCATACGTACTGAATTCCCTCTCTACAAGGTAGTAATGAGTCCACGGAGTCACCATAGTATAAACAGGGAAGAGTAGGGAGATCTGCACTGCTTCTGAACACGCAGTTGAGGTTCTTCTTACCAGTCTGTTTTATCTTTAGGCCAGCCACGTCCTCCCAGTCCACAGTAGCATCCGTAGCCAATATATGCCAAGGGAGACCGTCCTGTGCCACACGATATAGCTCCTGCCAATTCAATTATTCCTCGGGTGTGCAGTGAATGGGATTTTCCCAGAGCACCTTTCCAAACTGCAAAGACAGGACAAGGCTACACATAAGGATTAAAAATGCTTCACATGATTTTCCTAAGACCTCAGAGGGGGACATTTTGTTTGGTTGGGTTGGTTGAGCCCTGGCAATCTCATTAGCCATGACATTCAGCCTGCAAAGTGGACTGTGCAGGGCCTTATCTGGGGGCTGGATGCAGAAATACCCAAGCCAGCTATTTCTACAGCAGGAGCTCAGTTCAAGCAAGACTCACTAGCTCTGGTGCACTAGGGTGTGATGGCAGCTATATTGTACCTGGGTTTACAGAACATGTAGCCCAAGGTGTTGGCTTTACAGTGCCTGTGCCAGCACCATGCAGAGCCAGCTTCACTGCACCCCAGAGCTCCCAAACCTGGGACAGGTTACTAGCTATGCTGTGGTCCCAAGTGGGACGTGGAACAGCAGAGGACAAGCACGCAACCAGACCTAAACTGGGCTCTAAGCGAAACCAGAAGTTTCTATGTTGCCCAAGGTGCCTTATGTTTTCCAGGTTTCCACTATTCTGGATGTTTTAACTCCTTCTCCAGATCACAAAAAGATGACAGTACTGTTAATTTGTGTAGGGTCAGCTACAAATCCCTGAGCCTGTAAAGTTCACTTTGTCGAGGGTGGAATGTCTACACAAGCCAAGATGTATGTGTATCAGCTTTCTTTTGAGAATCTGGAGGTGCTGGCAACACTTACCTCCACTTCCGTTATTACATTCCATGTAAGTCATAACATCAGATTGGCTGCATTAACTTTGTCAAAAGGAGCTGTGTCCTGCGCCAGTGGCCACCCAAACTGGTCGGGGGAGTTTCGAGGTACAAGTCTTTCCAGCAGGGTTGTGATTCCACATGTTAACTTGCATCTCTTCAGAAATCACAGGCTCCACCTTGCAGTGGCTCTTACAGAAACCAAGAGTGCCCTGCCTCTAATGCTCAAACAACTTTGATGATCGGCTGCAAATGTTGGCATTTATCGCGTGAAGGATAGTGGCAGACAGGAGTATTTCTTGCCTGTGTCCACTGTGAAGGGCAAAGAGCGCTTTGCCCTCCTCTGTTGTGCATGGCAAAGCTATTTTCCCTTACTATCGACCCCCACAGACTGACCACCCACCCCATCTGTTCATCCCACCCATGCACAGTCACCCCAACAAGAAAAGCCTGCTGGAACAGGGGATACTTTGCAGCGCACTCAGACTGAGAGGGATGTGATGCTGGGAGCTGGGAACCCACCACTGAAGTTTCTTTGCCTCCTGCACGTTTGATCTCTTCAGCGCTGTGCAAACACAGACTAATTAATCCCCTAAACCACCCGAGGACGCAATACTATTTAAAACTGTTGCTTTCCTTTTAAAAACCAGCCTCTAATCCCCTTCCCTGGCCTTCACTCAGCATCTCTTGGGCTATCTCACCCCTCTAGCCTGATCAAGACACCAGCAAGGGCAAGGAGGGTCTCTCCCCATGAAGAATAAGGCAGGGCTTTGCTCCCTCTCGACAGGCCAAGACTCTTTCAGAAAGCCTAGTGCTGCCCTACACCATTTCCCATCCTGCGATTGGTGCCTCAGGCTGTGCGGTATGGGTTTCACACAGCTTCCTTATGCTTCTCAGAGCATTCCTCAGGGATTAAATGCACATTCCTGAAAAAGTAACTGCACTGCTCACCTAAACACTGCTCGAGTGTTCTGGATTCACTCTAAAAACACATTAGATGGGTTATTCAGAACTAAGAGTTGACCTATTTCCCTTGTCTAAACAGCAGGGCTCTAGAGTTAGAAAGGGGCTCAGCACTCAGGTGCCCCAAGGGAAATCACAAGCAGTGGTTTTGGGTTTAGATCATGCTTTTTCAACCTGTTGCAGTTTGCAGACTCTCAGAGTGTGCCAATGGAAACAAAACCTTCTCTGTAGGCATCCAGCCTCCTGACAAGCAGCTTGCAGGTTTTTAGCTGTCTGCTGCCGAACTCTTGGTGTGCTGGTCACTGCCTGAAACTGGTGTAAGGTAATTGCAGCTCATCCAGAAGAAAGACCTTTCTTCTTTTAGGGGTATCTCTGAGGATCGAGGGACTGTAATTACAGTGCAGAGCTGCTCATGAAAGTGGAGAGAAAGCCCCAAAGGGAATTGAGTCAAAGAGACTTGGTTAGCATGCTTAGAGCTGCTTGCTCTGCAAGAGCTTGAGGTCACTCCAGCATCCAGGCAGCCTCTGATGCTCTCACTCTGTTCTTTGAAGGCTGGCTTTGAGCTGATGTGTCACTGCAGCTGAGAGGTCAGCCCCATCAAGTAAGCTTCAGTATTCAGGCGCATGGCTAATAACTTGTTCAAGAACTGAAATTGCTTTTTCTACGCTGGGCAGCTCAAGACAGCACCACTGGGAAAGCCCTGAAAAGGTCTCCACAGCAGCCTGCATTTAGTCATTGAGGAGCATGCCTAATCATTAGTTATATCACTAACGGGGCACCTTACCAGAGAACATACCTGCAGGGAGGTGAGCAGAGGTGGATCTGACAACTGACACTTTCTGTTTCCTGCTTAAAAGAGCAGCCTTTGCTGTGGATTAAGCCAAGGTTTAGGTGTTTATTTCAGAGCTGTACTGCAGGTATAACCTCAGTACTGACAGCTTAGTGTGGCGTTGTCCCTGTGTGTGAGGGCTTTATGTTAGCAGGCATTTATGGCCTTTTTAAATAGCCTTTTAGAAATTATTTAAGCTTCAGGTAAATTTTAAACTGCTTACTCCATGGTCACTGGTGGAAAAAGAGGGTACTTCCAACCGTCCATGGCAGGGAGGATGGAACTAGATGACCTCAAGGTCCTTTCCAACCCTAACTATTCTACGATTCTATGAAGAGACAGAGATACCAACTACTTTGTAGCAGAAACTATTCAGAAGGAAAATGAGCCGTGTTTATACAGCCCCAGCAATGCAGACCCCAGCAGGGTGAGCCGCAGCTCGCTTGCACAGCCCCTGCTATAAAGCTGAAGAGGATCGAGCAGCGCTTTCTTTTCCTCACGGCCAAATCACGGCGCGGTGCTCGCCTTGAGGCCGGCGAAGCTGACGGCAAGGGGCGGCACGGGGAGGGCGAGGGGCCGGGCGGTGGTACTCACCTGCCTGGAGCAGCAGCAGCGCCAGCAGCAGCCGGGAGCCCATGGACAAGCCGCTGCCACGCTCCGGTGCGCAGGGGTTCAGCCGCGGGGCTGCCGGGCGAGCCGAGGTGCGGTTCCTCTCAGCAACCTCCGCTGCCCGCGTTTATATACACATGGCTCTGCGCCCGTCCGCAGCGAAACACCCTCCTCTGAGAGGTCCTGAGCCCCAGCCCCGGTCCGGTCTGCCCCGCTGTGGGCTCCCTGCAGCGTGGGGAGGGCGAGGGCTGGCTCTGTTTGCCTGGCATCGCCTGTGGGAGGGAGGGACGGGAGGATGGAAGGGCATTACCTGAGACACCCAGGCACTAAGCTGGGCTCCTGCTTTAAGCCCTTTGCTTACAGACCATGGTTAACCTCTGAGTAGCTGCAGAAAACCGAGGCCTGAGGCCGGGCTTTGTGGCCTGTGGCATCCCTCTGGCAAGGATTTCCTCTTTTTATAAGCACTCTTTCCAGGGTAATTTTGATTTTTTTTTTCTACTTTATTTTAAGCCTGATTATTTGTCACATTTAAAAAAGAAGAGTAAAAACCATAAAAATCCAACAGAAAGGATACTGTTAGGTGCAAGTACCTAATTATAAACTGACCAACAGAGCTAATTCTGTGCCACTCCTGAGAGAAAAAGTACCCTCTTGGCCTGTTGCTGCACCTGACCGACACCAATTGATTTCATGAGGATTCATCAGTATGTGGGTTCCAGCCACAGCAACAGAAGCTGGGGACAGTCCATGGGGCAGCTGTGCTCTGGTCAGTCGGATCAGTAAGGTGGCCACCCTGTCCCACAGCCTCTGCTTGTGTGGGGCAGGAGGCAAGGTGAGCACAGGGATGGACACAGCTCTTTTGCCTTTGGGGTTGAAACAAATTCCAGCCCTCCAGGGCTTTAAATCTCCTTCCTTGCTTGGTATAGCAGCCATTCGTTGCCGGGGTCTAAGCATCTGCCTCTTTCCTTGTGGCCATTATTGGCTAGGAGAGGAGGAGGAAGGCTGCTTGCCCCTTCCTCTCCCAGCCCATGACTACCTCAGCAGCACCCCTTGCCCGAGTTCCCCACGGTAAAGCTATGCCTGCCTTCTTAATGGCATGGTTTTAAATATTTGCTTACTAAATATTGGTACTCGAACCAAAGGTCAGCAGCGAGGCATTCACTGGGGCCAGCCCTGCTGCAGCAGTGGCAGTCTTTGCTGAGCAGGATTTCAAGATCCAGCACAGACCAAGTGATTCAGGGCAAACGAGATGGCAGAACTGGGTAAACTCGTGACAGCTGTGACCCAGAAATCCCTGCCCACCACCGTGAGGGGCTGTGTGCTGGCAGCAGGGAGGGAGGAGGGCAAGGGAGCATCCTGCTGCTCCATGCCCCGCTCCTCCGCAGCACCGGAGGGCCCAGGAGGAGCTGTGCAGCTCACACCTCCTGCCCTCGGGAACTCCCTTCAGTAATCATGTATTTACTCAGATAATAAAGCCGAATCCTGTGTATGTGAGCTGTTGCTGACTAACATTTAACATGAAGAGTATAAGTTTGTGGAAGGAGGATGCTGGAGGGCGGGTGTGCTGTATTCAAGGGCTTTGTGGATGCAGGTCTTCTAAATAGGAAGTGCAAAGAAGGCAGGCTTTGAAACAATGTGTGGGGTCTGGGTGAAGAAGACACCCTGTTAGAGCAGGCTCTATCCCTGATAGATACCTGACAGGCCCTGTTCAGTGGGGACCAAGTGAGACTTTTGAGCAACCTCTGCAGATGCTTCACAGGATTCATGGGATCCCCAAGCCCAGAGAACTGCCTCCAAGTGCCAGACTGAAGTGAGACTGACTGGCCTGTAGTTCCCTGAGTCTGCCTTTTTATTCCTCAAATACAATGGATAGTGGTTTGGCCACTTCATCTGCCAGTTGCCTCAGGACCCATGAATGCATCTCATCGGGTCTATGGACTTGTGCACCTTTAGGTTCTTTACATGGCCTCAAACCTGATCTTCTCCTACAGCAGGCAGCTCTTCATTCCCCCAGTCCCTGCCTTTGCCTTCTGCCATTTGGGTGGTGTGGTTGGAGCACTTGCCAGGGAAGCCTGAGGCAAAACATCAGTGAGTACCTTGACCTTTTCCATCTCCCCGGTAACCAGGGCTCCCGTTTCCCTCCAGAGAGGGACCACATTTTCCCTACTCTTCCTTTATCACCAATGTACCCATAGAAGCTTTTCTTGTTGCCCCTGACATCCCTGGCCAGATTTAATTCTACCAGGGCTTTAGCTCTCCTAACCTTGTCCTTGGTTGCTTGGACAATTTCTTGGTATTCCTCCCAGGCTACCTGTCCTTGCTTCCATCCTCTCTAGGCTTCCCTTTTGTGTCTGAGTGTGTCCAGAAGCTCCTTGTTCGCCCATGCAGTACTCCCGATGTTTTGCCCAATTTCCTCTTTGTTGGGATGCATCATTCCTGAGCTTGCAGGAGGTGATATTTAAATACTATCCAACTTTTTGGGCTCCCATTCTCTCTAGGGCTCTATCCCATGGTGCCTTACCAAGCAGAACCCTGAAGAGGCAGAACTCCACACTCCTGAAGTCCAGGGTAGTGAGTTTGCTGTGTGCTCTCCTTGTCGTACCAAGGATCTTGAACTCCACCATGTCATGCTCACAACAACCAACTCTGTCCTTGAGCTTCACACTCCCCACCAGCCTCTAACTGTTGGTGAGAACAAAGTCCAGCAGAGTGCCTCTCCTTGTTGGTTCCTCTGTCGCTTGAAGAAGAAGGTTATTATCAATGTATTGCTTGTACCCTGCCCTCCAACAAACATGGGGGTTGTTGAAGCCCCAAGGAGGATCAAGGCTTGTGAAGGTAAGGCTGCTCCTGTCTGTATAGGGCCTTATCCGCTCAGTCTTCCTTGTCCGGTGGCCTGTGGCAGACCCCCACTATAATGTCACTGTCCCTGTGCTCCCTTTAATCCTGACCCATAAACTCTCGTCAGTCTCCTCATCCCTCCCCAGGCTGAGCTCCATGCTATTATGCCCTTTCTCACAGCCCCCCAAAATAACAGAGGGGGGTTTTGTCCTCCATTCAGCAGCAAATACAGAATAAAGTAATGCAGACTCTTTCGACAGCCAAATGTACCTGCAGCGTTTGAAGAATTTGTGATGGTCAAATTCAACCTTAAAAGGGAAAGCAGAATTAATGAATTTCTCCCTTACAATTGTTTCACACAGGTGACTGCTCAAGTTTGTTACTTGTCTGGGCAATTACAAATTGCTGTTGCTTAAGTTGATCAGCATATTTATTAAGCAGTATTAAGTGCTAATCATGGTCTTACTATGTTATGGCAAGCGCGCTGTGATCATGAGGGCATTTTCTTAGTGTTTATAGAAACATAATGAATTCCCTGACCCCATCCCTTTACGTGCATTTTGCATGTTACCTGCTTGAGCTCCACTTCTCACTAGCAGCAACAGGCAGGACATGAGGGTGTTGGATATTGTCTCAGCAAACTCAGCCATACAGACTACTGAAGATAGCTGCACAATAAACTTTAACCCTCCAGTCACTTGCATGTGGCAGTCAATCCATATAGTTGAAAGGCTATTTCTTCAGATGAACTAGCTCTGTTGGAAACAGAGCTCCCTTGGTTTGCACCACCAAAGCAGTGGGCCCTCAGGGATGATACTGCTTCATGCTATTGGGTTTCTTGTTGTTTCCACTGTTAGGGAAACGTCTTCAGTTGAAGGGGAGAAGACATTATAAGGACCCCACAGTTCTGAACAATGTTTACCCAAAGAGGTTCAAGGTGTCAGAGCTTCTTATAGAAGCCAGGCTGTTCTTCATCCCACAGAGGTGTACTGTTTCAAATGGAATACCAGTCATCTCTGTGGATGTCACCATCAAGTGCAAGAAGAGGTCTCTGCTCAGCACCAGCAGATTCAATGATGCTTTTGCTGCCCAGGCCAAGGGTTTTTCCTATTAGGGGCAAAGGAAGCTTTCTTGCAATACCATGGATGTTAAAGGTTCGCTAAAAGGACTGCCTACCCTCCCTGCCTGGTTTATAGGAGGGTGACTAATGAGACTCAAGGACACAGAATGACAGTTTGGGTACTGTGAGGTAGAGGGGAAAGAATCGGTTCCAAAGGGAAACAAACTCCACATTACCTATGCAGAGGAAAGCAAACAGACAAACAAAATCTAACACTGCCACATGATTTGTGGTGACATAACCAGTTACAGATGCACTGGAGTTAACACAGCAACACAACGAGTAAACAGATTTATTTAATATCATCTTGCATGGAAGGCCTGTCTATGTTTTAGTATTGACACAGCCTAGCCAAGCTTGATGAGAAAAGACAACAGTATTATTTCTGTCTTCTAACTCAGCCCCAGAAAGGAAGCTTTAAAGGTGGCTCCTGGTTTGAGAGTGTCCAGTATGTATCTCCTTGAGCTTCACTGCTGCTCTGGGCCAGACCTCATCTTGATGGTGGCATTTCTGAAGGGTAAAGCTGAAGCACCAGCCTGCAGCACTCTCTCAAAGCCAGTGCCTGCTTTTGTCCATAGCCAGCCCCACACACGTATACCTCAGGTGATGAAGAAGTAAGGGCCACCTCTCTCAGACTTTTGCTGTTGCAGTTTTTCTCCCAGCACAGCTTCAAAGGTGCACATTGAACACTGCCTATAGCAAAAGCCTACATATGTTATCAGTAGAGAACCCTTGCACAGATGGCTTTCATTTTAGAGCCCTGGTGACATGTCCCACTTAAAAGAGAGAAAATATTACCAGAATTAAGGGATACCTAAACCAGGAACAGGCTGAATAAAGGAGTCTTATTCAAATACTGACACCACCTCAGGCGGTTTAGTTCACAAGAACCACCAAGAGGTTGGGCTGCTTCATCTGATAGGAGGCCAAGGGAACACAAACATGCAGAAATGAATATACACCATAATATCCAAGATGAGTTCCTGAAATGCTTCTGAGTTTCCTGAAGAGGAATGGCTAACATAAATGTCTGTGTCCATCTAACAGGAACCACTGTCAAAGACCAGCTCATACCAATATCACCAAGATCAGTGACACTCATCTAGACTTTGAATCCATTAAAATGCTTGTTCCGACATGTCAGAGTTTTAAAGTCTGTTATTTAAATTGATGGTAAATCCTTCAGAAAATTACACTTTTATTTCCTGGTTGTAAAGAAAATGTAAACAGAGGTGTGTCCCCATCTCCTCCTAGGAGGCAGGAAGGGCGGTCTGGGTGCAGGAAGGCACAGAGAATTCTTATTCCACCTTTGCAAGTACATTTCAACGTTGGCAGCTGTTGACCACCATCCTCACTCAGCTTTGCTGGGTGCATTCATTCCAGTGCTGCCTGTCTCTGTAGTCTGCTGTGCACGGTCATCTCCACATAGTACCTTCTTTAGCTTCCCATTTCCCTATTGTTCAGAGTTCACTTTCCTTTTTTTCAGTTGCTGCCTCTGCACTTGCCATTGCACACCTCACTCCTTCCATCTTTTGTCCCAACCTATCACTTTCACCTACAACATCATAAATACCTTGAAGACTCACACTGGTACTGTCTCAAGCTTCAGTTACTAACCCAGGCAGAAAAATGTGCTTTTTATTGAAGGCCTCCATTCACAACAACAATTGGTCCTGTTTAGATCGTGGAGCACTTGGGAGCTCTGAATCTTCCTTTAAGAGGATGGGCAATAAAGCTCTTCCTGAAGAAAAGAGGGTATCTGTTACACTATCTTCACTCTGTTATCTGGAATGCTTTATTAGGATGTATCCAGTATACAGACTAATATGTTGTTTATTTGGTATCTGAGTAGACAAAAAGAAAGCCAATAATGGGCTAAATTTTAGGAGGTGTTGCTATTCCTATGGGAAATGTGAAAACAAGCATTCCTTGAAGGTGGTACTATGATGATTCATGATCTGCTTTCCATAGCCATTCTGAAGGCTGTCCATGAGCTCAGTGTTACTGTTGTAGATTCATTAGGAGAGGCACTGGAAAACAAAGATTTGGCTGCTCTCTTTTCTTGACATTGACCAGTCACGATTAAGCCATGATTAAGCTTATCTTGATTAAAGGACCCTACTGGGGTCTTTGCTATTTTGCCGATCACAGTTTGAATTTCCAAGCCCAAGTTCAAATACTGTAACTTACACAGTTAATACCCTTCCACAGGCTCTCCAAAACCTCTCTCTATACACGTATACACCCCTGCACTAACACTCACATTTGCCACCACTACCTTGTTTTTGTTTCGTGACTCATCAACTCTTCACTGCTGTGGAAATTGTTGCCTTCTGGGCTTCATACTTAGTAAATTAGAAAGTTCAGAAGAAAAGAAAGGAAAACCATCAGAACAGTGAGAAGAGCTCCACCCTTCAGGAAGAAGAGAGGACACAACTCTGTTTAGCTGGGAAGGCAAAGCTCTGAGCTGGTCATTGTGGTCACCCAGTTGGTTTGTGTTTCTTTTCTCTCTGATCAGCCCCTAGCTGAGGGCATGCTGCATGTGTTACATCTCATCTTCAGGCTTTGTACTTGTAGTGGATAAATCACCATATTTGCGGGCCCAGCGCCAGTCCTTTTCTCCCTTACATGATAAGGATCTATCTGATCAAAGCCTGTATCTTCATACCCCATGACAGGTTAGAGGAGGGCTGGATGCTGCTGCGCACTGAATACCTAACAACTGTGTGCCTCCTGTGACCAACAGCCCCCAAGACACAGCGAGGAACTGCCAACACGGGAAGCTCCCAGCCTCATAGACATCTCCTCAATTGCCAGTAAAACTACCTCTTTTACCTTGAGAAAGTAATCCTTGGTTATGATTTCATGTAGCCTTTTGCTTACAAGTGTAAGAAAATTCCAACCTTTACCTGTCTCTCCTGCCTGCTTCTCATACTAGTCATAGCTCTTACAGTAAACTGAAGACCACACTGAAGGGCATAGATAGCATAATGTTAATTTTAAGTGCTAATTTATCATTAAAGTGATGGTTGTAACATGGTGGAATAAGATCCATGAAGGCTGTGCCGGCTGAAATGCCATATCAATTCATGGTGCTACTCACTACTTGAAGCCTCAGGAGGTCACCCAGCTCCCAGCACACCAAGAAACTGCCTACAATAAGATTGAATGCTTGTATAGTTAGGAGGAAAAAGATCCATAGTGATAAAGAAGGGGGTAAATTCATGCAAGGCATTTGGCTGCCTTAGCTGGGCAGTGAAGAGTAGGTCAACGCTGTATAGCCCCAGTTAAAATGGCGACATTCAGCTTCAGTTCATTTTTCTACATTTAAGCCACTCATTCCTCCCACTTTGCTCCATAATATGTTTGGAATTTCTGTATTTTCATTGGCACTTTCTGCATCTTGTCCCCATTCATATATCCCGCTGAACATCGAGTGCCTGATCACAGCCGTATTTGCACAGCAAGCAGCATGGTTCTGCCTGAAGAGATTCTTCTTATTCCAAACAGCTCTGGTATGTGTTGCAATCAGCTCCCAGACTTTGTGACATAAGATTCATTAAAGGTTTCAATATCTTCATAAACAATACTATACTGGACACTCAATCCACAGTGGTATTTTGGGACACATGACAGGAAGATGAGACTTCTCTTTTCCCCAGACAGAGGAACAAGTGTGAACACTGGTAAGGCTCATGCCACTTCTTTGTCTATACACAGTTTCTTCCTGGCTTCTGCCTGGAAATCAGCTCACAGATGACTTGATTTTTACTCCTACTTCTGTTGGACTGAGGACAGAGATTTGTTTGGTTCCCAAACTCTCTTGTTGGGCAAGTAGCATATTACAGTATGGCAAAAGCTACAGATACATGGGCTTTTTGTAGCGGCTTCTCCAGACTTGTGTCACAGACCCTGATGGTGAGCAGATCTGCCATGCATGGTGTTGCACTTATTCCTTAAATGTGCTAGTTTTGCTTTTTTGGCTCCTTCTGGGAGACAGAAGAATCATTCAATCAATTATCCTCAGAGTCATAGGAATTTTACTGGTAGATGACATTCTAATAGAAGAGCTACTGTGCTGTAAGAGTTCATCTATTCCCTGAATCGGGTCCTTAATGGCATTCTCACCCACTCTGTCCCATTACTATTGTTCTTACCATGGTAAGGGGACACTGTCCAAATCACTGATATTAATTTTTGGCACCAAACTGTAAGACTATTGTGGCTTTTCCCAAATCACATCCAGCAGTCAGCTCTTCAGGGTGTTTTGTTGAAATTGCTTGGGCCAAGGCAAACACGCACCTTGGATGAGTTTCTAGGACTGTCAGAGCTGCTTTCCTGGCTTTATGTACTCCAGGGCAAGGATTCTGTCTATCTGCTTAATGGCTTCCATTTTATTAGAAGCACAAACTATAGTGGTTTTTTTTCTTCAGTACGCATTCTGTAAAGCTCTGCTGGACTGACGCAATGGGTCTGCTTCTTACAGTAACTTATCCACAACATGTTACTTGTTTTCTTTTCAAAACATACTTGTTTTGCAGCTTTGCTATGGAAAAGCCAAAATCGCACGTGTGCTCTTCCAGCACTGGCTTTGTCTGTAGATCTACTTAAGGTATCATTTGCCACTTATTTAATAAGTTTAACTGTAAATAAATACGTCCATCAAACAAACCATATGTCTCAGTAATCTCTATGCCCTGATATTTTAACCCTTACATTCTTTTCCTCGGTGTTGCAGTTTGGCTTTCCTTGATGGAGGGATAGTTAAGCCACTGTCTGGTTGGAATTTGGCTTGGCAAGTTTTCCGTCCTCTCTTGCATAGTGCTGAGCACATTTTCACACATTCCACCACTGCCAAATTGTGTGTTTGGTGCTTTGTTTCTCACTTGGGAACATTTTTTCTGAGACTAGTCCTGACTTTATTTTTGCTTACCTGCACTATGTTAACACCATATATGACAAAATCTTGTTTTCCGAGTCACCTACTTTAGAAAACGGGTTCTTATATTTTCGTCTCTTCATGCCTTTTCTGGCTGTAGTCACTGGTCTTAGTAAAAGAACATTTCTGAATCTGCATTTCCTACTACCTACATGTGGGATTGGGGAGAGGGCATCAGGTCCAAGTGCTTTCCAATAGCTGTAGTTCTGTACTGGTGCATTTATTTTTCATTGTAAATTTAGGGCTCTCTTGTACCGTTTGCTCACACATCTCTATACCATCATACAGAGCTTTAACTGGAAGCCTGATATTAACAGGCTAATGGCAGGGTACTTTGTGAAAAAGTAAGAAATAGAAATGTTCAACAGACTGGCATTTCACCAATATTTTCCTATGTTTTCATAGGATAAAGCCTCAGGCAAGGTAAATTTGTCAGCCCCAATGCACTACGACCATTTACAAACCAATGTAGTCCTAGAGATCAAATGTGTTGGCGCAGTGATCTTTGGGGAGACGTTTCTCTTAGTCAGAATCAAGTACTAAGATTTTCTTCACCTCAAAACCTAACAAAAACTCAAACTAAAACAAACCCCATACCCTGAAAACCAAACTCCAGTTTCAAAACAAATTCCCTGCACCACTGACCCTAGGTAAGCAACAAAGGCCTGAAGTCTTGCTTTATTTTTCGGTAAGACTCTGGGCAAGATTTTGAAATAAAATTAACCTCTAACACTAAAATCTTCAATTTCTATTTATATCCCTTAAACGGGTGATCTGGTCTTACTAGATTTGAACTTGCAGCATTTCCTTATTACTTCTGAATATGAGAGGTACTACATCAGCTTCATATACCCGCAGAGCACAAAAAACGTCTGGCATCATCACATGGAGATGCTAGGAACTCTCTTCAAATGTGGCTATTTCTAGCTAGACCCAGCTCTCCTCTTTCTGGGCTTAACTGCTCATGCTTTTACTATTCTCTTTTTGTTTGTTCATTTTTTCACTATAAGATCTGTGCAGCACTCAGTAGCATGAGCTGGAAAGAGTTCAGAGAACTCATCTGACAGAAGCCAGTCATAGGTTAGAAAGAACTTCACTTAAGAAGCAAAGACAAGGCAGCAAAGGGGAGCTCAAGAATGAAGCGCCTCTTGTAGGACACAATGTAGGGCAGAATCTACTGTTAGAAGAGCAACATGAGAAACAAATATTTCCTCTTTGAAAGATAAATAATTCTGCCTTAGAAACATGGAAAACATCTTGCAGAACTAACCTCACTTTCCAAGAAGCCTTCAGGGAGCCAGCTGACTGAGTTCCTCTGTGTGAACAAGCTAAAGAAAAACACTACCTTCACTAATATGAAGCCATCTTCTTTCCTGCAAGGCCAGAAGGAATATCAGCTTTATTACTGCAATTCAGACTTATTTTCCAAACCTTGCTTTTGTCTAGCACTTTCTCATCTATAAGTTCCGATGTCTTCCTTTGATCACTTTCATATCAGCCAGAGAAACATCAAAAAGAAGTCTCAATACACAAATATTCTCCTACTCGTGACAATTTTTAGTGTCACTCTGTATGTACTAATTCATCATTGTCTAAAAGACAGCAGTGCTGGGCTACAAATACTATGTGTGGTCTCATTTTGCTCCTACAGGAAACATCCTGAAAATGGGACAGGAATGTAATGGGAGCTGTATCACGAACAGCCAAAGCCAAGTGACAGACTTCTTTAGAACGCTGCACCAAGGTTCAAAACACACACATGTATGTACATATAAGTGATTATGAATTTTACAGACCAGATCTACATGGGATCACAAAAGCATCTGCAGGATTTCAGGGTGAGTCTTTTGTTTGCCATAAAAGCAGGAGGATCAAGTCCCAGTGCGTTTCATTCATACCTCACAAAAATCACCTGAAAAAGTTCCGATGCATAATACCTCTGATTCATTGTATAACAGCGACATCAATGATTAAAAATGGGTAAGACTATACAATGAACTATAATTGAGACAAAGGACTACTCTATTTAGTAAGCACTCAGCAATGATTCCTTCGGAGGAGGCACTAACAGAGCCCATGCCTCTGAAAGGCCTCTTTACAGGCAACCTGTAGGAATCAGTATTTCAGCAATTCAGGCTTGAACTGACAAATAGATTCTAAAGTCTTAAAGGGAAGGAAGGACAACCATCATAAATACATAGATACCATAGCCTCCTCAGGCTTGTCTCATTGAGAAACCGGAGTAAATAAACTCCAAATAAAACACACCTCAACCAACCCCAATAAATGAAAATTTTAGGAAAAATCTATGTAAATGACCTATTGGAACACGTCTTGAGCCAATGTCTCAGGCAAAATATATAATTGGATCTTCACAAAACTCGAGGGTCTGCGATCGATTATGAAATACAAATACCAAAACAGGTAAACAATTCTGTGACAGAATAAGCTAGGAAAGTCCTGATGAACTTAGGAACACTCAGCTGATGAGCTCTGGGGTAAGATGGCTTGGATGGGGAATGTAAGTGTTGGGCTGAAGAGACAAATAATCATCGAGCTCAGGATCAGGCATGCCTACACTGAGATTTTTCTTCCTGTCCATCGGCTTCGTTGTTCTTCACTACAAGCCAAGCTGGTTACCTCTTGTAGTGTCGCCAGTGCCTGTGGAGAACTACTGGTCATTGCCCATACCAATTCCTTTAGTGAAAAACATGACTTGCCCCATCCAGAGTCCTTCCTTCTACAAAATGGTTCCATCGCTCCCTGTTCTGTAGGTTACACTGTCTAGACATTCTAAAGGTGCTGTTTGTTCCTCTCAGGATAACCCCAGTGATCTCCAACTTAAACACATGTCAGCTAAGGCTGAAGATGGCCAAGTGAAGAGAAACAAGGATTTCCTGTATCTTTTACCCATATCCCAAGTTACTATATCCCAGAATAGGAAACATACAGAGAACATGACCTTCGTCTGAATTTCATTTTCCTGAATCTTCCTTGTCATTGACTTTCTTTGTCCTGCTTATTTCTCACTGTTTCAAGTATCCCTCAGGATTTTCCCTTGGGCAGGGGAGCATGACTTTTGCAGCTCCTTTGTGGAAAACCTTCCTTTCCAGTGAGAAGACCATGGTAACTCCCATGATCTCTAGAAAACCTAGCAGTTAATCTAAAGTCTACTGGCAATAAAGTCTGAGCTGAATGTATGATACCACTGCTGAAAAATGGGGGGAAAGATTCCCCAGTCCTTACCTGTGGATCAGAATCTTTGCATTGTGCATGATGGCAACAAGGGGGTTTTCTTTTACTGCTCTATCACCTGATCCCTGTTTCCTTGCCAGCTTGTTGAACAGGAACAATGCTCAGACTTCAAGAAGCTATGAACTCCCTGCTGCATCTCCCCAGGTGAAGATGACCCAGGGTAGGGAGCATAACAGCAGCAGACAGCTGGCAGGAACAAGAGCTCCTTTAGCCCACACTGTACTATTCAACTCTCTTACTGCAAATTAAGGTCTTATCTCTCATTCTGTAAACACTGGATGCAGAAAATGTCAATCGTAAGCTGAGCACCTGGCAGGGCAGAGCCAACAGCATCCAGGCCAAGTTAAAAAGGGTGCCAGTGCTTTAAAGGCATTCATAGGTCATCGCTGCATGCCCTAACAAATGTTGCTGCTCACAGCATTTCCAATTACCCGGCTTCAGGCTTTCAGCCCCACCAAGTTGGGTGCGTAACAGGGATGTGGACAGACTTCAGGTCCTTTGAGTATGGCTCAACATGCCTCTGAAGTGAGTAGACAGTTTACTGATTGTGGTAAAAGGGTTATGAAGGAGAGATCAGAGAGGGGAGAATCAGTGCAGCAGCTGGGAGAAGGAAGCAAGGAGATGCAGAAGGGGATAATGAGTCTATCACCTGGATGATGACACTCCTGTCAGCTCACAAAGATGGCAGGAGGTAAAACACACCCATCTGCTCTAAAACAGGTTCGGCTTCCTCTCCACATAATGCTGTGTGCTTCCTTGTGCTCCCTGTAGAGGACAGCTCTGTCCGCTACAGCCTCCTCTTTGGCCCCAGGCCTATAGGGGAAATCATGGAGTACTGTCCATACTGTCCCTCACAGCACTGATAGTTATCCAAGAGCTGTTCCTGGGCAGGCCTGCAGTGGCTCAAGAACGGTGAAGCCACTCCAGAACCTGCGACCCACACTCAGGGACTTCTTATTTCCCACTGCAGCCCATGCCGACTCACTAGCTCCTGCATCACCTCCCAGTTCAGCACTGGGGGGCAGGGGTGACGCTGCCAGCAGCATCCCACTGCCACTATTCATGATGTCCTTCCTCATCATTTGTGGTTAACCGCTTTCCAGAATTTGAAGACCTTTTGTGAACCTAAGTGCTTCAGCACTGGGCGGACACTGTGGTTTCATACCACTGCTGCTGCTGTTTTGTGTGCAAGTAAACATCAAAATGCAAATCAGAAGTTCAGTTAAATGGGACTCTTGAGTGCAAGACAAAAGGGATTTGTCTGCAAAAGAAACTACAGCAACTGCCTCAGAAAACACTCAGAAAGCAGAGCTTAATTCTGATAAAGACAAACCTCACCCTTTTCTCAACCAAGGTGATTTAAGGAGGGTTGGAGAAATGACTTCAGTAAACTAACTACCCACACAAGCAACAGTTTGCTTAAGTTAGGGAATCAGCAGTAGTAAGGGAGCACGGTCCAGTGCAGGGCTAAGACCCTTGAAGGATCCGGAGAGGCTGTGGAACCAGTTCTCCAGCGTCTTCTGTCAGTATCACCATAGGCAGGAAGGCTCTGGCAGAGCCTTCATTGCAGAAAATTAGCACCTGCTCTACACTGCTGCTCCAGCACACTCCTGGTCTCATCCAGCCGGGGCTCCAAAACACACATCAGTTTGGTGATTCAATATACAATTAAATCAACATCGGTCTAAACATATCGGATGGTCTGTTTTGATGCTTTTTATATGTGTCTGTCACATGCAAATCCAGTGGTGATGAGGGAGGTTTCTTGGTGAATGTACATAGAAAGCATTTAATGGGAAAAGGTACTGTCATACTTAGCCAATAGTGTCAGCCACTAGACTCTGCAGAGAAATCTCCCAAAGAATCAAATTAGAAGCTGTACTTGGCCTCAAAAGGAAAAAGCCTGTAATTCAGGGCAACAGTGATTCAGTAGTTTAGCTGGAGTCTAGTCATAGTACATCACAGTTGGACACTGCTGGAAAAGGTTCTAATCACACCCAACACTGCAGAGGATACCCAATACCAACACTTCGAGCTAACATAAGTCTCCACAGCTGAGTATGGAAAAATGGTAGGGCACTGGTAGAGAGCTGCACTCCCTCCACGAGCAAGGGTTTGCCTTGGATTCTCCACAGCCACCCTTTTGAAAGGCTACTGAGGATGCTTGATCAACCTTATTTTCAATAGGCACTCCAACCTTAAACAAACGACCTATGCATGTCTGATACTGAGACCTAGCCCAAATTACAGATGTAATGGGTAGGTCTGTTAAAAAGTTACATACTTAATGGTTTTCACTTCTGAGATAGCAATACAAAATACAACAGATTATCCTCTTTGCAAGCATCAATCTAAAAAAGATAATATTCTAAAACCATTCAATGCAAGATGGAAACAGGCAGTCAAAAAAAAAATCACTTTTTTAGGAGAGTTCTTATTAATGAAAATAATTAATTTTCATTACACAACAGATTCCAGTTTTCTTGAAAATTTTCACTCTTCACCTCAGAAGCCCCAAGGCTAGAGAGACGCTGGGACCCTCTGCAAAAATCAGTTATCATCACCCTTTGTCTGTACACGGAAAGCGTAAAGCTCAGGGACATGACACTCACTGCTCTAACCTGATCAATATATGAAACACTGTCCCTGGGGTTATTTTTAAGAGTGGTAATTTTAGAAGGGAGGAGGGAGGGAGGAGTGGAACACATTATGATTGTCCCTTTTGTCAGCGGTCATCGATTTGTATAAAGTTTTGGCACTGATCAGTAGGCAAACAAGTGCTTGTTAAGTGTCATTTTGCATACAGCCATATCCGGATACCTATACAGTCTTCCAGTTTGAGTAGCCACTCTTCCACTGAATGATCTGAACCATAACTTGAAAAAAGGCTACACTTTGCACTCTGAAGTCTCGAAGGCTGTAGTTAAAAATATAAGGCAAGAATAACATCCTACAGCAACAGAAGAGTTAGTAGTAAACCTGCAAACTTTTGATCTTTTCCTATTAGAAACCAAGTTATAAAGAAGCTCTACAGCACAAAGCTACAGGGGTGGTGGAAGCCACTTCAAGTTGTTGAGATGAGCAGGAAATACACACAGATTGAGGAGGACAATCAACCTGAGATACAACGATGAGAAGCTGCTGACATTCCAGAATCTCTCTTTGAACAGCAGGTGCTGGCTGAGTACAGTGCTAGTGAGGAGGAAAGATCATTACCCTGAATCCCCCAGTGATGACAGCACTGCAGGCGACAGACAGAACTTGTACATAACTTGGTGCCAACTGTGACAATGAATGGGAATTCCTCTCCCCTCCCCAAACACCTTTCTCAAAACACACTTCAGAGCATTTCAGATGAGGGGAAAGGAGGCATGATCACTGTAAGGAGAAAGACTGCAACACAGCTTCCATGAGGAAAGGACCAGCTAGCCAGCACACAACCCAGAAGGAAAACTAGACTACCACAGAGTTTCTAACGTAACAGGTTTAGAAAGGCCTCTTGGGTCATCCAAGACTGTGCTATCACTTGCACTCACAACATGCTACTTCTTTTATAAGAGGCAAACTGTCCCCTCTGTTTACACAACACAGCTATTTTTTGTGTGTTGTCACTATATGGCGTTTTACTGAAGTAAGGAAATGGGATTGACTGTTCTCCCACTTTCAGCAATCTCCTCTAATACCAGTGGGAGCTGTCTTTACAGGCACAATAAAACCCCTGTTCACAGCTTCTCAGAGCTTTTTGGAGCAGGGGGAAAAGACACTTCAAGGAAGAAAGTAAGAAGAGGCTGTTACCCAGACACTTTATTGCTCTGCATAGCTTTCTGCTAGTCCTGCTTTCCTAGAGGTTCCACAGTGTTGGCAGGAAAACAAGTCCAAGCCTATGAAGAAGAAACACTGCATGCAGGGGCACGTTTGAAGCACAAATGCAGCCTGCTCAGCTCAAGATTCAGCAGACTGAACCTTTATGAACTTCTCATAAGCACATAAAGAGAGTTCACCCACTGGCTTATGCTACCACTGTGAGTGTACTGTGGGTGAAGTGCACAGTACCAGCCGTGCCGGAGCCCTGGGAGCTTGCTTCCACAGAGTACCAAGAGTCCTCAGCTCTCACCCTCAGTCTGGCAGGATTCCTTCTTCTCCTCCTGCTTCTTTTAATTTGATATGCTTTCTCTTCACTTTCACTGGCCCATACAACAGCATTAGAGATATGTGCCATTTCTTCTGTGCACACAGAAACAGAAAGACATGCCTTTTCTTCATCTATTTTGATCTATGTGTATCTGCCTCTTCCCCGTCTCCAATACTGAACCATTATCGGTAAACATCTCCCCTGGTCAGACAGTAAATTAGTGGGGAACACAATTCAGCCTTTGATCTCACCTCTTTCTTCCAGAGTCAGAGCACTCTTCACTCTTCTGAGCGAGGGCGTTTGCATTTTCATATATGTACACAATCACAAATGTACACAAAGGCTTTAACCTTCTCTTGAATGCAGCCAGCCCTTAAACGTGACATGAGGATCTGCCAGTGAGAAAGACCTGTAACACATGCTCTGGCTGAAGAAGTCTCGTTATCTGTTAGTATGCTTAATCATCTCTCTTTTACGGAACTACTCCATCCACAGTGTCTACTCTTTTTCTGTCCTCCAACACTACTTAGTGGACCCAAGCCATCAGCCCAAGAATTCTTGCTTCCCTTTACACCTAGAGCAAAGCACAGTTACAAGGCATGACAGTTAATACACAGATCCATCACCCCAGGCAGCAGAGGACTAGCCCTCTTTTTTGTATGCAATTTGCCTCTCACGGAAATCCATTCTAATCAAGAACTCCTTACCCAGGAATGAAAAAAAAAAACAAACCCAAAAACAAATCCTGAAAGGTGACCCTCGTTTTAGTAAAATGGTACAAATCAGGGTTCAAGTAAAGCCTGTTTTCTTCATTTCAGCATTTATCTGAACCACAGACAAAAGTCTTGGTTTTACTGATACTTAAAATGATCAAGAAAGGACAGATAGTACCTTTAACATTCCCTTTTCTCTCCGTAACAATCCTTCTTTTAGAAGGAATATTAACATTGGAAAACTGAGATTTACAGGTCAGAAAAGCAGGTGTCAGATGCCACAGGAGATAGCAAGTGCACAGGAGTTGCACCACTCAGATTAACATCACAAACTACGTTGTCAGCTCCTGAAAAAAAAGAAGCAAAACCAACCAAACCACCCAACTGTAGTAGATGAAATAAGCAGCCACAATTACTCTTTAAATGCAGAATAGCAACTTCCAGTCCTTATATGATGACCTAAGCCTTGCATGCCCTAGTATTTCTGACAAATGAGGAACAAGATGAGCAGTTAGGCCTTATCTACCTAAGTCAGAGACAAAGAATGACTCTGAAAAAGTATCCCATTCGTACACAGCAGCAGCACACACTTTCACTTACTCTCAGATGCTGCACAAAAGTACTACATCCCTCTCACAGGCTTAGAATTGGCCTGTTGTACAGAGGGAAAGCTGGTCTACGAGGAAAGGTAAAGAAGTACTCAACAGCAGGAGAAAGAGGATTAGCTTGAACGACCCACTGCTGCTTTTTAGTGAAGCTGGTTTTTATCACCACCCGTTTCATTTTGTGAAGATTCCAATGATGATAATAAAAGGAGAAGTAGGCCGATCCCTATCACACACATGATAAAACAATAAAGAAATGATACTAGCAGATATCCCTGATCTGGTGTTTGCTGACCCAGCAAACACAGTCTGGGTAGAAACACATACCAGGGGAAAAAAAGGGGAGAGGAAAACAAAACAAATAGTAAAAAACCCAGCTGTGAGATAAAAATGTCTATTTCTGTGTCATTCTCATCAGCAGTATTTCACAGGACCCCTGCCATCACAGAAGTATTCATTTTGCAGGATTTATTTCTTCTAAGACATACTTCTCATATTAAGGATGCAGTAAGGAAATGAGGTGTTAAAGCCTCACAATTAAACAGTTTAGCCTTGGAACACCGTCTTCTAGATAAGACATGCCACCCAGTCTGGCTGCAGTGATTTAGAAGAAATATGGGCAGACGTTGTGAGCTAATTAGAGATTATGGGATGTTCATTCCCCAATGACTGAACAGGAGAAAATTAAAGTGAGCAGGAGCCTAAGAATTTCATTTACAAAAATAAAATTTAACCTCGTTGTTTCTGGTGTTATTTCCAGAAAAAGGAGAACAATCTGGACATTGCCTTTTCTATCTGCAAGTAAAATTCACTCCAGACTATTCCCTCACCCTCCCATCGGATTCATGAAACGCTGAACATTTTTGAGTGTTTTTAATCATTCTTATTTCATTAAAACAATACTTTTGGGGCAAGATGGGGAAAGAGCAGCACCTTTTAAAAAAACCTGTTGTGTGCTATATAGGATAAACAGGTGAGCTTTAAAACAATTAAATTTATATATGTACATATACACACATATACTAGACCAAATTAAAACAAAAAAACTTGTGAGGGGTCATTTTCAACACAACAAGAGAGAAGAAAACCTTATTTCACAGCAAGCAAAAGCACCGCAAGTTCAGATCAGAGCATACAACCACAGGTAGTGCAGATACCAAACTAGCCTGTACCCTGGAAGCAGTGTAGCTAGAGCAGCACAAAGCTCCACGTGGGCCAACTTACCTCATTCCCTGGCACAAGCAAGCACATAGCCTGCATTCAGGATGCTGTGCTGTGCAGGCTCTCCCACAGCCAGCTGCTCTGCCTGCATCAGTTCCGGCAGAAGCCACAGGAAGTAACTAGTGGGAATAAGAGACCCAAAGCTAGGCTACAGGACTGACTGAGCTACATTATTTCCACAACAGAGGTTTCAGAGTTTCCCTGTGTATCCTGAGTGCTTTCTGTAGGTCCTGCTTGGATCACATAGCAGGCACCTCCTTATTATTTATTATTTGTGCACTGAGGTCCCTATTCTTCCTATACCTGCATCTTTTCCTATGTCTCTTCCACCCCATACCACCACTCCTATTTTCCTCCAGGCTGACAGGGTAATAAAGTTAGGAAGTCGCATGTACACCTAACCAAGGGGATAGTCAGCAACCAATTGGAGCTTAAAAAATAATGATTCTTAAAACAAAAGCAAACCCCAACAATTAAAAAACCTGTTCAAGTTCTGCAGACTTCTGGTAGTTTGGTCATTTAACCCAGAGGTCTTTGTCTTTAGGGCCTGTAGGCTAAATTGTCTCAACTGGCAAGAAGCACACTGAGTACAAGATAAAATCCTGACTAGAAGAAAAAAGTAGCAAGGGTTGAAGACAGCAGGGGCTCTAACAAGGAAACCCAGTACTTCAGCAGCAGCACTTATGCTACACGGTATGCTTTCAAGAGAGTGAATTCCTTTCTGTTGGTACGAGCTGCCCAGATGAAAAGAGCAGCTGCCATAAACTGCAAAGGTGCTGAGACACAGGCAAGACAGAAGGACCAGCCGAATTCACCCCTCACACCATCAGGCAGGGGCAGCTTCTTATGGAGCAGCTTAATCCCAGCTACGTAGCAGCCAACAAGGCCCAGCGTACAGAGCCCTGGGGAAGGAAGCAGGAAAGGATAATGAGCTCAGTGCTGAAGTGTTCTGGCTGTCACTATGAGCTTCTGAAGAAGGGAAGGTAAGTGGTGGCTGGCAGGAGACTTACCTGCTAGGAAATGGAGGACTCCAGTGGCAATGGCCGGGTAGAGGCTGCGACAGGCACAAGCACAGAGCCCAATCAGAGCCCCAAAGCACATGAGGCCAAGGCTGACAAAGGGCAGAAGAAACTGCAGTCGCCAGAGATCTGCACATGGAAGAAAGACAATTTGTTGAAGACGGGCTTGAAAACGATCTTCTCTCACTGTCTTATATTCCTTTCTACCCACGCTGCTTCTGCCTCATCAGACGTTTTACATTCATAGCTAAAAAGGACCAAAGGCTCCACTCAAGTAGGAAGATTTGTTAACTTGCAAATTCCTGTACTGCATTCACAAGCAAAACCTTTGCTAACACATTTAAGCTTTCCTTTTAAACTTTGACCTGTTGCTTGTGCTCCTGTAAAAACCAAGAAATGCAGAGCAAGATAGTCATGCTTTCCTCACTACTGACTGTATTTGAGAAACATCTTTCCTCTCCCCATCCTACTTGTTTACCTGCCAGAAGTAAAAGACACTTACAAGTCCGATTTAAATCCGTGCCGCTATTGTGATTTCCCGGCTCTACGTACTTTTCCATAAACTGGTCAGAGAGGGAAAAACTGATGCAGTTTGTAGTCATATCTGTTTCTGGGGAAAAAAGAAAAAGTTACCATTAGGTGTCTTCCCCCTACTCCAACCATTTGAGATAGGAAGCTCCTTAGAGTTCCATTTAGAGAAAAAAAAAATACCTCTCAAAACAGATCTGTAGGATCTCAATGTAGTTACTAAGACACAGTTACTACAGTTAGCATTTAAACACACAGAATCTTCAAGCTTACCCAAGTTATCCAGAGAGAACTGTGCCATGCTTAGCAGATTTGGAAAGAAATGTGGCGCATGATGCTCAACTATGCTGTTACATATTCTTGTAGTCAGGTTATGTCCATGTGCAGAATGTAGTACTATACTAAACACTTCATTCAAAAACAGGATAGGGAGGACTATTTAAATAATAGAAAATACTTGTTTCTTTGCAATAAATTTCTCCTCCTTTATGTCTCAGTTTTGCTTTGACAATCCTATTGAGCAGAGCTGGTTTAATGTCTACCAAATTAAGTATTTTCATTAAAGAAAAAAAGTACTTTGTGTCACATTTTTTTTTTCTCCAGAAAAAGTGTTTGAAAGTGTATTTTTTAAGAGAGTTCAGAATGAAGGGCTTCACACACACAGAGGAAGTCTCCAAAAATCTACTTTGAAGCAACTAAAATAATTGCTCATCAACACTGTTCTAGGCCTCGACCATTGTGAAAAAGAATACAAATATTTCATTCTACCTCCAGCACTACAAGGAATGTACACTTGTACACTCCATTACAACGAGTTCAAGATGTGACATGAGCAAAACAAATGGTTGGCTAAAAGAAGTGTTCCCTTGATAGAGCAGTATCTTTATTCCATTGCTGGGTCCCAGGACCTCTCCTAAAAAGACAATGACTGGCAGAGCAACTATAACTGCATCCCCAGTTGGACAGCAGCTGCAATAAAGAAAGAAATCAAGCTATACCAGACTTCATTTAGATCAACTATCATGTGTCAAATAAAGAGTCTGCAGCACTGACAGCCATAGACCATTCTGTCTTTTGCTTCTTTAAAAATTTAGACTGTCTTTACTAAAAACCCACAAACCCACATAAGCTAGAAATAAGCCTTCTGGAGGAAGGAAGTGGCATGAATGTGTTCTGAGGAAGTTCATACATACCACCCCAGGCAAGTTAGGGAAGTGTTAATTGCTCTGGAGATACCTGGTGGGCTGTACCAGTGAGAGTTCTTGGGTACAGTGATACACCTCCGCCATAATCCAACCGTGCCGTTGCACCGGAAGAGCGCATCTGTGTAGGTCTTCTCATCTGCCTCTTCACTGACAAATTCATCCCAGATGCTCCTACCAGCTTCACTGACATTCTCAGCTGGGGAAAGGGTGTGATATTCGTACCAAAAGTCAGTGCCAATGGAAGCTGCCATATAGATGGTAGAGATGAGGCTGAGAACACAAGCAATTACCAGCGCTGTAGCAAAACGGTTGTCCATCATTGCACCCTTGCTGCTGTAGGGAAAGAGAGAGCCAAGTGAGTAACTATTCTGACAGTAAACCTAAAGTTATTCTAGCAGTGTCAAACTCATATCATTCCTGTTATGTGATTTTCCCTCAGGATGTGGGTGCCTTTCTTTTCCAACACGCTGGAATCAAAGGAACATTGAGCAACTCTACAGTACTAGTCAGCATCTGCTGGACCTGTGAGTTCAAGACACTGGTATCACCCTTCTCCCAACCACACTGTGCTAGTTGCTCTCCCTGAGACAGCAACTGACAGAGCAACAGCAACTCTGTCCCCAAAGCAGATGGCACAGCTCACTGCTATTCGTGACGCTGATTGAAGCGAACTGCAGAAAATCCATCCACAGCACCCAGGCAGAAGACTTCTTTCCTTAAGGGATTACCATGGGTAGAAGCTATTTTTAGCTTCCCCTCCCATATGGCTTTCACAGCTTGTGCTTACACCAAAGGTAAGAACCACAAGCATGCCAAAAAAGCTCTTCCAGGCTGTTTACAAAGGGCAGCCACGCCAAGGTGCCAGAATGCCTTTAGAGAAGCAGAGAAATGTATCCAGGCACTAGAGACAGTATATGAAGGAAGCACTGAAAGGCCAATTTGGAAATCATGATAAGTGCTGCCATAATGCCACAATATACAGAGTGGTATTTCTGAAGAACTAAAATAATGTGTGTGGGTGGGTGCTCTGTTCCATGGGAACAAGATGACAAGAGCTTCTAAAACTGAAGGACCTTCATGTGATGGCATGGGGACTTCGCTTTGACTCCCTGTATTAGGTGTCATTCATGCCCTCTTTGCAGGGTCATACTCACAAGTGGCATAAATTCAGGATCAAAGGAAGCATGGAGGAAATACAGATACCACATATGATTACACTTATGACAGTAATGTGACTTTAATGAGTAATTGATTGGTAATACATGATGTTTTGTGGGTAGTGCAGTACGTCAGAGGGCTCCTCTCAGATGCCTGCTATTATCATGCATTTTCTGTGCCCGATTACATTCATGGATTATGATGAATCAGGCTTGATGCACTTACCAGAAAAAAAGAGCTCAACTGAAGTTAACTCAGCAGCTGGAGCTGCTCTGGTGACACGAGCTGCTGTCTAATCAGCGCTTATCTCTTGTTTGCTCCACCTCCCTTCTCCCACATACGCTGATCAAAATATTTTGGTCTAACTTTTTTCAACTGAACAAACTGCAGCTGGGAACAGCAAATGTCTTTAAACACAACATTCACAGGGGAAAATGTGAAAGCTTAAGTCAGACCTGCCAGTAGGAAATTCTGCACTATGAAACAAGGTGCAAATTAAAACAGGGAGTTTCAAAGGCACTTGTATTTGCTGCTTACAAAGCCATTCTTACTTCCTTTCCCTCCCATCTGCTCCTCTATTTGGCTGAAACTGGCTAACAGGGCTGTGGAGGAGAAACACTGTGCACCCATATCATCCCCTATGCTTAATTTCTGTATTAAATAAGGTACATGCTCTGCAGTATCCAACTCTAAACTGCATCCTTAGCAACAAGCAGGAGCTGAGCTGAGTTTTGGTGAAGTGATAAGCAGCACCTATTTAAAATACTACAAAGTTTGCAAGCCACAAATGTATTTAAGTAATAATCCACAAGCCATGAACTTTCATAAGCTAGGGAAAATGCTGAGAGGCAAAATATCTGGTCTTATTTACCTAGGAAACATAGAATCAGGTCCAGACTTGAAAGCGAATTCCCTGCGCAGTGTTCCTAGTTATGTACTTCCATTCTTCAGTGATATCTCAGCATCTCACTCAAGGCACTTAGGACACTGAATGAGTAGACTAGGGAGAGAGTAAGCTGCTCTATAGGTATGATGCCCCTGTTTATCCCCACTGAGTTCACTGAGAGATCCCCTCTCCTTCAGAAACTTCTCACAAAGCAAACAGGATCAGTGGTATCTCCAGGGCCAAAGCTGTTGCTGCCCAGCTCCTGCTGAGCTGAGCAGATACTCTGGGAACTCACTCTTGAGGGAAGCAGCAGAACAGGCTGGTGAGCAGGCTGGTCTGGATTTTCAAGTATACTGCAGTCACATCCACTGCAAGAGGAACCCTCTGCAACAGACTCCTCTCTTTAAAAATGGAGTCTCTGAAAGGAGGAATCTCGAGAACCTACAACCTCATCCTCAGAGTACTGTCTGGCTTTAATAATTAAGAATGTAAACAGGACATTACTGGGCCACTGGTTTGCTGCCACTGACTTTTAACAGATAAGCTTAAAATAATGAAGTCCTATCAACTTAGTACTTAACATAGAGAAAGAAAAGAACTGGTTAAAAAATCTTACTTTCAGAGAAAACATCCTTGCTACCAGCTACAGAACACTGGTGCTGGAGACACCTCTCCCAGAGCATCATTAAAAGGCTCACACTTCTGGCCAACATTTTGTGCCTTAGCATACAGTGCACTTGGCAGATTTGATGCTAGCTGGCACGAACAGCAGTTTACAGGCAAAATGAAGGGTTAAACATCAAACAGTAAATTAAAGTACTGCCCAGTGTCCATTACTCACTTGGGTAAAAGGGACATAGCCAACTATTGACAATTGATCCTTGCAATGCACAGCTCCAGGGACAGGCAGAGAACAGCACCCAAAATGTAGCAGGTGGCTGTGTGGCTTTCGTCCCAGAAAGAACACACATGGATTTTCAGTGCAGACAAGACAGTGCAAAAACAAGAGCACATCCCAATTCCTTGTAATAAAGGTCCCCTCAATATTTCTGCTTAACACTTCAACTACTTAGCCCCAAAAAAAAAAAAAAAATTAAGAATTTTAGGCAACTTTTACATTGGACATTCCTCCTGCCAGTGTAGCAGACTTGACTACCCTGCCCATTCACCATGTATATCCACTGCATCTTCATTTACACCCCCTCTTTTACAAGGTTGTCCTTTGCTCTGTTAAAGACAGAACTATCCTTCCAGCCCCAAGCAGAGCTCCACAGAGTAGTAAGCACAGTCTGTAAGAAATAGTTACCAGAGAAGACCACAAAGAAATACACCGCATGCTTACCAGATTATGCCTTACTGCAAAAGGTTCTATGCAGAACAATATGTAGAAGATGCCTTAAAATAAGCTTACTTACAAAAAAAATGTTACTACTACTGGAGATGACATTAATTACAATAAATATTGATAACAGAAACACTTTGCCTTTATAGGCTATCAGTAAGAACCTTCATTGTTTTACAAAAGGGCTGTTCATATGACACTGCCAGCACATTTTATTGTAACAGCAGAAGCCATTTCAAACAACTTACAGCTGACACTAAGCTACGCAATGAATATAAGACAAGCTAAGGCAGTAGTGAATAGGCACTCAAGCAGAAATGTCTCACAGGGTATTATAATTACACTCATTTTTTGAAGGATCGAGATATAAAAAGTTCAAAGCAGCAATTCATAAAAGGGAAGGCAAAGGCCAAACCAACAGCAACATTCAAAGGAATGACTAGATGCATGCACTTCATTGAAGAGGGAGAAAGAAAAAAACGTCAAGTCAGCAGAGCTGAAAAGACACAGAACAGGAGATAACACTATGGAACACTTTCTTACCTTCAGAGGTCCTCAGGGTCCCGCAGGACACACAGTTCCAATGATTCCAGGTTACTTTAGAGACAGGGCGTGATTTGTGACATGTGGCAAGTGGAGAGCATGGAATGCAAACTTCCTGACTGCCCTAGCTGTTCCATTCATTCAGTTTCTTCAACACCGCCAGTCCACAAAACACCATCTAGGAGAAGAAAGCAAACCAAATGGCCTGAGATCGTAATTTTACTTGGAAGCCATTTCACAAAAAAAACTCATTAAACAAAAACATTAAGAAGGGAAGAAGCAATGACTCAAAACCCCTCGGGCCGACGGCGCTTTGCCCCACTAACACCAACCCAGCGCCCGGGCGGGCTGGCAGCCGCGGGGTAAGCGGCCGCAAAAGGGGCTCTCGCCCCGCGCCAACGCGAAGCCCGGCAGCCGGCCGGTTACCGGGGCCGAGCTCCGCACAGGCCGCAGGGGCCCGAGCGATGCCGACACATTTTGTCCCCCGCCGCCAGGCCGCGGCACGGGCCAGGCCGCCAGCACCACCTCCACGGAGCGGGACCGCGCTGCCGGGAGCTCCGACCCCCGAGAAGACTGCGAGGGAGAGCAGTCACCGGGGGGGCGGGCACACAACCTAAGGAGAGCACCTCAGCCCCCGACCCCTCTGTCGCCACCCGCCCTCAACAACCGCCCGGGCTACCGACATACCCACCGCCCATCGCCGCTCCACACCCGCGGCCCGACCCCGCAGAGCCGCTTCCGCCCCGCCCCAACCCTGGGAACACACCCCCCCACCCGCGCGGGGCACGCTGGGGGATGTAGTTCTGCCGCCCTCCCCAGCATGACCAAGGCTCTCCGGCCCAACGCCCCATGGGAGTTGTAGTCCATGTCGCCCCGCCTCTACACCGCCTCCGCGGTGCCTGCTGGGAGTTGTAGGCTCCCCGCTCCTCCGGATCCGCCGCTCTCTTTCGATGCCCGGTGACCAGTGCGGGGGAAGGAGCTCGCCTCCTCCACGTCAAGCTGGCACTCGCAGGCCCCAGAGCAGCTCCTCGCCAAGACTGTGGCAGCCTAGCCCCGCGCCTCCATGCCCCAGCACCGCACCTTGCATAGACCTTGTCTGGCATGAGGAGCAGCACTGATTCATGTTGGAATAATCACACACCTGCAAGACATGGGTGCTTGGGGATCTGAAGTCATGGTCTCAACGTTCCATACCTGCTGAGATAACCAGGGCTTTTTACAGCAACATAAACAGCCCCACTGGCACAGAGTGCTCAGAGAAGCTGTGGCTGCTCCATTCCTGGCAGTGTTCAAGGCCAGGTTGAATGGGGCTTTGGGCAACCTGTTTCAGTGGCAGGTGTCCCTGCCCGTGGCAGGGAGGTTGGAAATAAATGATCTTTAAGGTCTCTTCCAAGCCAAACCATTCTGTGATTCCATAATTCTATGAATTTCAATTATTTTGTCTCCCCATGAATCCATAAAGCTCATATTTATTTATTTTCTTTTTTATTCTTTTTTTTCCCCTTGATTGCTTGTAAAAACGGTGACAAAATATCCTGGCTGCATGACTTGGGAAAACAGCAAGTAAGGAAAGAAAATACTTGGTAAAAACTGCAAAACCTGTGGAAACAGGCTCCATGACCCACACTGGACATTCCCCCACATTCCTTATGCCCCAAACTGGACATTTCCCCACATCTCTGGTACAGGTGCCCACATGAATTACATGAAGACTCTAAGAAGCGGCTGACAACTGCCCTGGCTGAGAGACCACCATACACAGTTATGACTTTATCAACGTCTGAACTAGCAAGCAAATACTCACAGAAAAACAATCACATCTGAGTTTTTCCTGTTGCTGAAGGTGTCTGGAGAATGATCCCAACTAACTCCTCTCCCAGAGCACCAGAAAGCAGTTCTGCAGTAAGGTAAGGAGCTGGGATGGCAGAGGTGAGAGCAGTGATACAAGAAACTTCTCTGACTTGGTGCAACAAAATAATATTTTTATTACAAAATAATTATAAATTATATGTAATGAATAAACCTCTGCCTGAACACCCCACTTCTCCAGATCATGGAACCATCTCACCAACACCTCATCATGTAACTGTCTGCAAGGACATATTCTGGGGTCTGCCTGGGATTTATGCTAGATACTAAAACATTTAACACCTTTATCAATAGCCTAGAAGAAAACAGAGCATCGCTGATAAACTTCTCAGATGACATGAGGCCTGAGGGAAGGGTAAATACTGACATGGAGAGAGCACTGGTACAGGGTGACCTGATCATTTGACAGCTGGGGACAAGCAAACATGCATTTCAGTAAGGTCATCAATGAGCTCATTCATGTAAGAGGAAAAAGTGGAGGCTATACTTACCTGATATAAAGCTTTATCCTGGGAAACACAATATTAAAAGTACAAACGGGTCACAGAGGATTGCCAGCTACCAAGGATGGTGCTGAGTCCAAAAACCCCAACTTCCCCGCAACCTCAGATATACAAACAGAAATCACAAGGAGGAAAGAAATCGTATCACATCTAGAGTTGATGCTGTTTGCTGAAATAGCGTGTCTAGTTTTGACACGTTGAGAGAAACCTGAAAAGGGACATGAAAATCATCGAGCAATTAGAAAGCCTCTCTCAGTGAAATGTATCACAGAAGGTCAGTCAATTTATTTTATTAAAGAGAGAGCTAAGGAGTTGCAAGACCATAAAATACACGTAATGGCAATAGGGAACAAAAAACGTCAGTAATAGTTTCTTTAGTGTACCTGGCAAAACTGTCAGAAGTTGAAGCTAAAAAATGTTAAAAGAAACAAACAAACAAACAAAAACCACAAAAAAACCAAACCAAACAAACAGAAAAACCCCACAACCAACCAGAAATCTCCCTCCATATTTTAAGCTATTGGTTCAGCAGAACTGGAATTGTTTACTGTAAATTGCAGTGAATTATCCAATGCTGGAAAATTGATAAGTCTTTCTCCTACAAGATTTAATATTGTAGAAATGAGCATCAATTCTGGAAAATGTTGCAGCCATTGCTACTTCCATTACTGAATTAGACTGTAGTGGCATCTTTCTAATCTGTCCTGATCAATATGATGTGTGCATCTGCTCATAAACAGCCAGAGGGAAGAGACGTATTTTCCTTTTGTTCACATCATTTCAAATACTCTCTGCAGATTTCACTTGGATCTGTTTCTTCCCCTGGGAAAACACCCCTCCATATAGTAAGTCACTCAATGAAAACATTACAAATGAAAATACAGAATCATTCGTTGCCAGCACCAATCTTTTATCATTTTCTCTTCTTCCTCAGTGTGCCTCAGTGGAACCACTGGTTGATCAGTTCAGCTACACAACAGGGTCATTTGGGAAGGTTTTAAAAGTAGAAGTTTGCTTTACCGTGCAGAAATGGTGCCAGTTTACACATGAAAACACAAAGGAAATAACCCCTAGAGGGAATAAACCTTAAATGCTGTTCCTGCTTTTAACAAAACTGAAGTTTCTTCAATAGCAGAGCTGAGTCACATGCATTAGTTAGTACCTTTAGCAGAAGTTCTCAGGCACTGACGGAGTTAAACACCAGAGTGCTGCAAACAAAACAAAGAAACAAAACCTTAGTATATTGGAAAAATTTGTGTCACACAAAATTTGTGTCATTTGAGTTCTCACAGTCTAAGGAATTAAGAAAACATTTGTAGAAGGCAGCACTATATTAAATTAACTATATTAAATGAAGTTCATACAGGATGAGAATTGAGAAATGAAAAAACATTCTTCTTATATCATAGTCACAAGTTACTGATCCAGACCTGAAAAAGGTGTTCGAAAGTCTACATTTTAATTCCATTATTACTAGTTTACTTACTACAAGATATTGCCTCTCCTCTCCCAAAAAATATTCTTTTTGCAATAATAAAATGGGCAGTTTCAGGTTTTGTGTTTTAGTTACCATCTGTGAACATTTCACATAGCCAGAATGAGCAGAAAATCCCATGGATTCCCCTCAGACCTCTTTATACAGTCTCTCTTGTTTTATTTCTGCCTTCTATATTTTTCTATCTGTGGCACAGAACATGTTAGGCTAAGAAAATTCTACCCTCATTATAATTTTTCAGAGAGAATGCCTTCTATATGTGTTTCTTCCTAATACAATGGACAGATTTGCTTTAATGATGCCCACTTGTGCTCTAAGTCAGTGGTCTCCAAAACGTTTTGTCATGCACCTCATCAGTGAAGACATTTTGAGCATTCATACCTATTACATGGTGGGTTTTTTTTTTTAATTATATACATGTACGACTGCACTTATATATTATATACATTAAAAAACATACACAGAAATATAAATTGAACAAAGATGAAATAAAGAGGAAACAAACACCACTTTAAAAATATTTAAGTGTACAAAAATTATCTTCTTCCCATGCCACACTTTGTAGACTACTGCTCTTGGTATGAAACAATTTCAATCTACTCCAATGATTGTCTCAGTGCCCACAGTTTTGCTTGAATCAGTTACCCGCTCCTCTTTGTGCAGAGATGAAACTTCTGTTGGTTAGCATTCATCTGGTTACCTCTCAGCCTGCCTTTGCCTAAGTTATAGCATAATAGGGCAGTTTCAGCCAAATTGGTGGTGGGTTTTTGGTTGTTTTTCTTTAAAGAAGTACAATCATTTAGAAACTACTACACTTTCTTTTACAGCCAGATGAACCTCTGTTCCTTCTCAGAATTTGTAATCATTAATACTTTACAGATACGTAGCTCATTTTATCTAAATACCTGTGATTATATAAAAACAGATGCACAAGTTGGAATAAAACCACATTTAAGCTACTAGTAAAATAGAGAATGTAAAAAAATAAAATAAAAGGAAAACACCCATCCCCAAACCCACACCTTGCTACCAGAAATGCTTCAATTGCAGAAAGTTGTAAGGAGTGTGTGACAGACTAACTCAACAATCCTTCATACTTCCTGTGCAGATAGTTCTGCTGTGCATCTCTTCTACTAATTTTGCCACGATATTAGAAAGCTACCATAATACATGTATCATTGTCAAGAACAGACATGAAATATTTTCCCTTTGTACTGCTGGAAATACCTCAGCATTTCCTGTGAGAAATATTTAAGAAATGGTACAAGCACTGACATGACAAACTTCACAAGTGTCTTTGAGAAAGGTTTATCAGGGAATCATACGCTCTAAAGCAGAACTGGCCAAATACACAGCCATGATTACAGAATTTGCTATGAGTGTGTGGTTACAAAGGCTCCAGGTTCACTCTCAGGTTCAGAACTACTCTGCGCCCCGTGGCTGCATCTTCTCAGAGGTGTGTCAAAGAGTACCCCAAATGGCAGAGCATACACCCAAGCCATGCCAGTGGCTGTTGCTCCAACAGAAAATTTTGTTTGGCAAAAAGGTTTTACCTCTATCTGTTGAGGGGTGGGAGGAGGAAAGTGCTGTGGAAATCCAGGAAGGGGTGAGGAGTGTATGGATCCTGTCCTCCTGATGACAAAACATCTCACTACATCTCTTGGATCTTAGCAATTCATGTGTTGAGCTTTCTGGAATATCTATGCAGAAGTATTCGAAGGGGAATTTCCCTGTCCTCAATATTTTTGAGTTTGACTCAGGAAAATGAGCTCTGGGAAGAGGAAGACCCTGAATGATGCCCCAAGCAAATCAATAGCACATAAAAAGCCCACAAGGCTTAAGATTACCGACAAATACATCTGCTGCTGCTTCACTTGGATAATTACAGATTGCTTTATTATTCATGACAGTGCTTCATCCTGCCTTTGCAAATCTCCTGTCCAGATGAGGAAGTGTCACATTATAAAATTGCAACACTCAGTGACATCCACAAAAGCATTCAAGAAATGCAGAGCAAACTCAAGAGAACAAAGTTGGTACCTGTTGGAAAAGGTTTAATATCTAATTTTTTATTTTAGTAAGTAAGGTTGTTAAACTACAGGAAGACTACAAACTGAGGAACCACCAATGCAAGAATACAGGGGTATACGGAAAAGCTTTATGGTTCCATTAAGCTTCTTTAAAAATTACTCACTTTTTTTGTCTGCTCTGGGATGGTGAGAGGAAGGGAGCAGATTTCAAGGAGTATGCAGCAGTCTGAGATGGTGGCAGAGAATTTTGTGCCTCATTTCTAAAGACTGCAACTGCATGTAAGCTGCTAGGAACTAAGTGCAGAGTAAAATAACACAAAGTTCCCTCTTTGGAAGAGAGACAGAACTACTGTACCTCAAACTGCAGGGTTCAGGTGATCTGCTACTCGAGTACTGATGGAATGAGAATGTCCTAGTGCTTCTTGGAAGAAAGAAAACCTGAAATACATTCTTTGAAGCAGAAGTAAGCAAAGAAAAAACAAAACTCATCTCCGCACTGAATCCATAAAAAAGCATTTCTGCACTCTGTAAGATACTTCAGCATTTCTACACAACTCTTGGATGAAAAGTGTGTATACCTTCTGTAATTTTCAGATGGCAAAACAATTTTTAGACTGTGCTTGCTTACAGGTTAATAAGTCTATGGCATAGAAATTGATATTTCCTCAGCTGATCCAACCTGATCAGTTCTGGTTTTTTAGAGGTTTTCTGGATTTAGAAATCTAATGTTTTAACAAATTCGTGTTATCAGTTCTCAAAGATATCACTTGCCCAACAGGCGTCAAGTCTGGCAGCAAATGGGGTGGGGAAACAGAGAAAGCTCTGAATTTTTAGCAACTGTAGTTACCTCCTGGATTCACAAGCTGAACAAATGTGGAGCAAGGAAAGCAGCTCATTGGAAAACTGGTACTGGACTTTCCTAAACCTGACTACATCCATTTTATGAAGCATTTCACATCACTCTAAATGCCCATGCTTGATTGAAGTGTTTCCTTCAAAGAAACCAAGGGACAGTGTTTTAAAGTGCACAGTTAAAAACTTCCATCAGCACTGGGATACCTTGGCTGTGTTGTAGTATGTCATACTCTGTCATCTCTTTTGTTAAATATTTAGCTTAACATAATACTGTTTGTCATAAACATAAGTCAGTACCATAAAGCATCCAGCATACGAGATGTGATAAAGTAAAATGACTGTCAGAAACCTTTGTATTTCCTGATTTTTAAAGATTCTTATCTCTCTTCCCTTTTGCACTTAGTCTTTGAAGCTTTTGAACTAGTTTTCATGACACCCACAGAGGTGCTGACTGAAGGCAGAAGTCACTTTATCAGTAAGCGATAAAATACATGGAAACAGATCTTGAACAGCAATATGATTTTGAATGGTATTCAGAGCTTGGTAAGATAAAGCACATTAAACATAGCCAGTGGAAGAAGGAGTCAGCAAACATACAGCTCTGAGTCTACTTTTTAAGAAATAAGCTGATAACAGCTTGCATGCAATCTATTAAAGAGCAAAACCCACATCGTTTTAATGGGCAGCAGTTGACTTCAGTTCTGTGTTTCCTTCTCCCAGGTTTGCCAGGCAAGGAATAAGCTGGAACACAAATCCATTCTGTAACAAATTAAAGGGACTCTGAGCTGAGTCTCTCACAAACAAAAAGACTTGCAGCAGTAGTACCTGGATCACTTCAATCACCATAGAAGAGGCTTTCACATTTCATCGAAGCTAAGAATTGTCTGCTAGGCAATCAGATGCAGGAGATTACTCATAGAATTACAATGAAGCATTTTACAAATCTACAAAAATTACTTTTATTCTAATTAGGGAGTGGTCTAACTAAAACAAATTACTCTCTCCTACTTAAGAGGACACAGTGAGTTCTACAGTGAATGGTTACACACCTTTTAAAATGGCAAGAAGATAATTTTTAGCCTGTGCTTCCTTACAGGATCACACTTACGTCAATAGTCAGGTAGAGCCCACTAGTGCCTTACAGGTAGGAAGGCAGTTGTATATAACTCGCTTCTTACTAGACATCAGCATACCTACACAAGAAAGAGTGAAGACCTAAACATCCCTTGATCCAGCAGCCAGTTGTTAATAGCAGCTGGCTACTTTTCCAAGTGCCTGAAACAATTCCAGGTACCTGCTGCACAGAAGAACATAACCTGAGCACTGGCAATAATTCAAAGAACTCAGCAAGAACTCTTGAGTCATCAACAACCTGTTCTAGTAGATCTCGCCCTAGTAAAGACTTTGGAGAATTTGGCATTTATAAACATTTATACTATTTGTTTTCCCAATTTGTACTCAAATTAGGAAAAGCTGTTTTCTCAATTGTACAGGTTTCAGAAAGAATGCTTTTTCTCAGAGGCCAGTAGCTCCCACAACTGTAACAAATTCTTTTCCCAATGGAGTTAAACTCTGATTTAGCACTGGATGGGTTGCTCCTGTATCCACTAAAAATTCCACCTCTTTTTCTCTGGTCCCTAGCTTTAATTTAGTCGGTGGATCTGCTAGGGTAGATTCTCTAGGTCCCTGTTAGTCTAGCTCCAAATCAGTCACCAGAGCTGTCTGGAGATTCTTTAGGTTAGGGCAATTTTGCTTCCGATGTTGAATTTTCCCTCACTATGCATGCTGATCCAGTCCCACAGACAAAAGATTTACTTTATTTGTCTGACATTCCTCCTCTACCTCTTCCTCATCTCTTATATTAGTCCTTTACCAGTTCCTGCTTGCCCCAAAGCTGCCATTGTAGCTGCGGCTATGGTACCAGTCAGCTTTTTCTTCTCTATTTGACATCTATGTCCCCTCAGTCAGCATCTTGGTTTTTAACAATCAACTCAAACCTTTTTGCTACTCCTATGGGATCATCCCGATACTCTTTCACAGCTAACTTCCAAGCATCCGAATCTCACATTGAAAAGTTGACCTTTATTCTTGTCCTACCCTCTGATCCCACTGCCTGTCTTAAAGGTGCCTGAGTTCCCGGGCCTGTTTTGCTACAAATGCGTGCGGCAACTGGGGTAACATTTTCAGGTCCTCCCTATTCTATCATCAGCAACTGCAACCCCTTCTCGTCAATATCAGAGGGATTTAGGCCAGGGCACGCTGCTCTCGGAAGTACCGGTAATACCTATCTTCCTGTTTACTCCTTTTTCTTAACTTTAAAACATCTTTCTCCAATATCACAGGCTGAACAATATCTCTCCAATTTAGATCCCCGTTTTTCCCTATTCTTTTCCAAAACTAATATTAAGGGATCCGGCAGAGCTACATTAATCCCACATTCCCTCTGCCACTCAGGGTGGTTTCTTAATGGGAAAAACATATCTGCATACACTACTTCATCCCATGTCTCTGGGTCCCAGTCGGGATCAGATACAAGGGCACAGACTCATGGCCCCACTGCCTTTGTGCCTTTTTCATTGCTCCATTTGGGGATTTTTTTTACCTACATCTCTCACTCTGCTCTGCAACAGTTACAAATGCCTGCCTCTGCGACAGCACTTCTGTTTTTAACCCTTTCTAGCTCAGAAAGTAAATCTGCTTCTTGTTGCTCCAACTCTGTGCTCTTATCTACCATGCCTTTGTAAGCAAATAGCAAACAGCCTCCCATGCATCCAGCATGGCTCAGTTGCTCCTTTGAGCAGGTATGGGGGTTTGTACAAACTTGCCCCAATACTTTAACACTCCCATGGAATCCTTGTCTTGCCGTGATTCAGGTCCTACATTACTGCAAGTTTCTATTTTATTCCACAATGTGCTTCATGGTTCCTGTGTCCACCCCAGTTGCTCCACAGGAGGAGCCAGAGCCTGAGGCACCTTCTTATGAAACATAACAATAGTATATTACACAAAAACTTCAATCCGAGCCTGACAACAAAAATACACAGAACAGTGTCTCCGTGCAGCTATATGCCCCACCGACCAAGCTCTGTCCTCAACACACACGTACAAGGGATCTCTCAAGCACACTCCACACAACTACAACACTTAGAACACAAATAAAATCCAACTAGACAACTATTAATGATGCAAGCACAACATACAGAAAAACATTAATCATATCATATTGTCAATACCAAAATCAGTACCATGATAATCTGCAAAACTAGGTCAAAAACCATCAAGTCACGAACAGAGTTCAAACAAATCCGAATGTATACCAATTGGGTGCCAGCAGTTGGCTATACGTCTTGCCTACGAGATTTCTGTATCTTGATTTACAGAAGGCTCCAAACAATAGGCTAACCCATCAAAATCCAAACTCCAAACTCCCATGCAGGATGTCTCCTGTGACTTACAGAAAGTTAACCAAAACAAAATCATACTTCAAAAGAATATCTTCTTAAAGATGGTCCTTGTCTGCTCCTGCAGGGATCTGAATGAGTCGAGGGGTCCCTCTGGGAAAAATTCCTGATGGCCCTAGGGAACCCCATTCTCAGTGAGTCCTGCAGCCAAGCAGAGAGGGTCCCATCTGAGGTACCAAACTGATTCAAAGAACTTGCCAACAAAGTTTAATTTGGCAAGCAGATATTCTTTATTGCAGCGCCAGGAAACACGGGGGATAGCTCCTCTTAGCGTGCCTTGTCCCTGCATCAATCAGGCTGTGATGTTATTGTTGCTTAATGCACATATTCATTATATTTCCAGTAAATGACATACATATTCATAACATTTCCCAGAACTACTTTACATAGGTTTATGCCTATTTTCACATTTGCACAACAATGTGGTAGTGGTCTTTGGGACCCCTGATGGTTGTTTCTTCATCATCTTCATCTTCATCACTTTGTTCTTTGGCTGAACTTTAGGTTTGGGAAGTCCCATTGTCACGCTGCCCACCACTACTGCACCATTAGTCCACTAGTCTAACTGGTCATTGTGAAACATTTATCCAAAATATTTCCTTTTTACTATTATTACTCGCCATCAAGGCCAAAGTTGCTTAGCTACAAAGCAGAACTAAATTTACTTCTGTACAAAAGAGTATATTTAATTTTGTACTTCCCTGTTTCAGCAGGGTGATTTTGTGTGCATCCAGAGTAAATTGGAGGGGCTAATTTACTCTCCATGAAATCTGGAGTTGCTGTTTGCCTGCGCAGAGACACATAGATGTGTTCTACCAGCCCAGGGCTCAAGCATGCTGTGTAAGCAGTCTGCTCAAAACTTTGAGAATCCTTAAGATATGCATGGTCTGTGAACAGGCAGGTGGGAGGGGGAGGAAGGAGAAAATTAATTTATCTGCAGAATAGAGGAAGGATGATGAAGACCTGTAGTAGAAGTTTCACATTAGTACGTATTGACAAAACTGTAATGAATTCAGCAGTTCAGAAAGTGAGACTTTTCATTTTGATTTATGGATCACTGAAAGGGCTGTTTGTAAGGTAAGCCACAGCTGGAGCAGTATTGATATTGTAAATGAAAGATGAAGAAAATCAGAACTCTTTAAGAGAAGCAAGCACTATACATAACAACAGCTCAAGAGCCGTGTGAGCTGCACAGTCAGAGGAGAAGGAACAGAACACTGCTCTGGAGATCAAGACTGTGGATGATAAGGAAATGGCAGAGGTGGCAAGTCATATTTCAAATTGCAGAGTATGTTAACACACAGGAAATCTGCCCTCTATGTTTCTAATCCATTCATAAAGCTAGGTATGGGGAGCAGAGGGTTGGGCAAACTGGAGGGGCTCCAGGGCAGGCAGGGGGTGCTGGCAGAGCAGGGGAGAGCTGTGGACTGATACAGAACAATTCACTACAGAGCAGAATGGCTAGGGTAGTTTTTTTCCCTGAAATATTTTCATGAGAGAATTATTCTCAATGGGAAACAACAATCATAAACAGAGAAAGAAAGTATAAAACCCTTGAAGACTCAGAAAAGCCGATTTTTTTTCCAAAAAGCCATTTACACAAAATGTTTTGAGAAACAATAATGAATGTGGCACCTGAATTCTCTGTCGTCTTCTGAGCTGGTTCAATCTCAAACCTTTGCAAACTAGCAATATCCTGTCCTAAAAAATCAAAAGTTCAGAATCTTGAAAACTATCTTACCTCCTCCCCATAATAAAAGCAAACCCCAAACCTGGTTTGCTTACACAGGCAAATGCAACATGAAGATATAATCAGTAAAATTAAACCTGATTTAAAAAAAGAAGTGTTTATTCCGAAGACAGGGTTTTAACTAATCAGGTACTATCATCACTTGTCTGCTGCCTAAGTGATTGCGTAAAAGTGTATAAATTACTCCCCCCAAAACCACTTTTCTCCTCCCACTATTCTATACTCCTCCCCCCTCACTCACTATCATGTTTTTAAGGAAGACCTTGAGGGCAAGGGTAGGGGAAGCTCAGAGTCCTTCTCAGAGCGGGGATGGGAACAGCTTGGCCAGAAATGGAACTCACCCAGTTTTCATCCATGACTACAGTCACTTTCAACTACGACTACTACTATTACTACTATGATGACAACTGCCAGTACCAGAACCTGCAGCATATGTCTACTTTTCTCCCTATTCTGTACACTGCTCTGTTCCTGGTGGGCATTGTCGGCAACTCCATCCTGATAGCAGCCTTGGTCTTCAAGCGACGCGTCCAGAGGCTGATTGACATCTTTATCATCAACCTCGCTGCATCTGACTTCATCTTCCTCATTACACTTCCATTCTGGGTGGACAAGGAGGCATCAGATGGGAGCTGGAGGGTAGGAGCTTTCCTCTGTAAAACTAGCTCCTATGTCATCTCAGTTAACATGTACTGCAGCATCCTCCTCCTCACTTGTATGAGTGCTGACCGGTATCTTGCTATCATGCATCCCTCTATAGCTAGACGGGTCAGAACAAGATCCTATTGCAGTGGACTATGCATCTGTGTCTGGTTATTATCCTGCTGCTTAGGAATGCCAACCCTTTTGTCCAGAGAACTGAATAAGCATTATGGAAAGACTTATTGCACAGACAAAGCTGTGACAGAAGCCAAGCAGATTATGTCACTGATGCTTTTAATCCTGGCCTTCTTTTTCCCACTGTTGAGTATCTTAACCTTTTACTGCTCCATCACCAAAAGACTCTGTGTGCATTACCAAAAAACTGGGAAGCATGATAAGAAACTGAGAAAATCCATCAAGATTGTCTCCATTGTAGTAGCAGCTTTTGTTATCTCCTGGGTTCCCTTTAATCTTTTCAAGCTTATGGCCATCCTTTTGGGACTCATGAAGCAGCCTGACTGTTTTCCTGACATGGTCGCCCAGGTGGGCATGAAGGTGAGCAGCCCTTTTGCTTTTGCCAATAGCTGTGCCAACCCTTTCATTTACTATTGCTTTGACAACTACATCCGCAGAGCCATGCTTCGGTGCCTGTGCCCGTGGCTGAAAAGCAGCAGCAGCAACAGCAACTCGAATACTCTGGACACTCGCCTGAGCCACTCCTTATCCAATTTTATTTCCGGGGAGAATGCCACTAGGAAGAGGAAGCGCTCTGTGTCCCTCTAACAGGGAGCTGGGACTGCAGAGTAAGGAACTTCTCTCTCCAAAGATAGCAGACAAAGAATAAAGTGAGAGAAGCTGAAAACAAAAGGAGAGATTAATGACAAAGGTGCAAATGTAATGCAGCTGGCAGTGCTGCAGTGATTGCTGTGTCACTGAATGGTGTAAAGCTGAAACCTTCGTGTCAAGAAATATTCTAAACGCTTATACCAGAACCCCAGCACAAGTGCTACAAACTAAGAAGAATCATGTGATTCAGATAAAGGTGCTGTGAGGCAAGCTTTGATCTCATATATATATATATATATATATATATAGGTATCTATGCTGTGTGGAGCAAGAAAAACAACACAAGTGTTTCTTCTCTCTGGTTTCTAGCTCACCGACAAATATGTCACAGTGGCCTCAAACTAGCCTGATAAATTCTGGGGGTTTGGAGGTTTTCTGAAATTAGAAATCTAATGTTTCAATGGATTTGTGTGTTACCAGTTCTTGCAGCTTGAATCCTGTGCATTTTTCTTTAAGTCTCAGCTTCTTACTATGGCATTAAATCTTTAGTCCGATTTCTGATTTCAGAGAAAAGCTAACCTGAAGGCAGAGAAATTAGAAAGGAAGCAAAAGCAATACTGCATTTAACCTTTTTCTTAAAGGCAAAAAAACTAACAACAAAAAATCAAGCATGGGTTTTGAGACTTTTTTGAGGTTCTGACACACTTTCTGACTGCTTGGGTTGTTCGTACAGTGGTGCAACAGACCTGCTGAAAGGTTTTAAATGGAAGGCAGCTACACTAGCCAAAGTAACTCATAAGGAACAGAGAGCAATGGGCAAAGGCTGAAGACCTGGCTCCTGTTTGGACAGCAGGGAAAAGAAAAGGTGAACTGAACAATGGAAGAGGTATCTCTCTGATGTACCTGCAGCACAAGTGCATTCAGTATAGCTTTTCTTTTCACACCTCTGTATTTTCTAAACATCTGTAAACGGGAATGACTATTTTGTGTGTTACAAATAAATCCCGGTATTTGCATTTTTTTCTTAAGCTTTGCAGTTGTGTTTATTGTAGGCAGAGAAACGAAAACATACCTCACCCAGCAGCAGCCAAACCTGGAAACCAAGGCATGGACATCCTGCCCGGCTCCCCAGCCAGTTCCTTGCTGTGCCCACAGGCTAACGCAGCAAACCCTCACTGGAGCTGTAGAAAGCTGGCACTGCAGGGTCAGAAGAGGCAAAAATGTCTTTCAGCAATTCCTGGTGCTGCTGTGTGCTCTCTGCACACAGTAAGATACTGGGATATGTGCCTGGGCTATAAGGGGGGCATCACAGAGACACAGGAACTTTTTTGCTCTCCTCTCCCTCACCGCATGCATATTTTCTCTCCTCTCTTCTAAAAGATTCTGGTTGCCTTCCTCCATGTGACAGGCTTTTCTCCCCACACCTAACGACCAAGCTGCTCTAGGCTTACAAATGTGTGATGAGCATCAAGTGGGTTTTCAGATCTTCCAGTGTTTGAAAATAAGAACAGTGTCAGTTCAAATATTAATCATGCTTGCAGTGTCCCTCAAAAACTACTGTCTCAATAGCCTCTTCTCGATCTCTTATCCTCCCTTTGCCTTCACTAGTACATGAAACTTCTTTTAATTACAAAAAGAAACCTAAGACTTGCATTTCAACTAACTTATGATTTTTATTACAGAAAAAAAAAACAAAACACACCTTAGTAAGTCAGATCTCACTCATTATTTCCTTAATCCTCACTCAAAGCAGAACTGTATCTTTGGAATATAATCAATCTACAAAACTTAAAATAAATTTAAGTTAGGGCTGTCACTTTGTTTTTTTGGCTTTTTTTGTGTGTGTGTGTGTGTTTTTTACTTCATTAATTAACACTTCAATAATTTAATACCTAAAAATACCAGATCAAATTGGGACAATTACTAAGGAACATCTACCAAGGTCTTCTTCCATTGCCTAAACCTGTAATACAGGCATTTGGGGGAAAAAAACCCAAACTGATCAAATATTGCCAGGCTTGGAGAGAATTATATATAAATTCCACAGCAAATGCTCCCCATGAGCAAGAAAAAATACGGAAGAAGTAACTAATTCAACAAAGCAAACCTCTCTGGATGCTTTTAGGCACTCCTCCATAAGATCACACCTTATGAAGGTGCTTATTTCGCTCTTGTAAACTGCAAGACATCTATTTGACATTCTCACAACAGTGTAAACATTATTTTACATTATTTCTTCCAAAGAAAAGGCAGCCTATCCTTGAACAAACTTACTACTGGAATTTTCATTATTTCATGTTAATATTTGCTGTTTGTTAGCACTCACACAGCTTAGAACAATACCAAACTTATGGTGACTTTAACTATTTAATGTGGTAGACTTGTGTAATGTAACAGGATGCTTATTTTATCAGTGTTAAAAGAACTTAATGACTGTGAAGTGGCTTGCTATGTGAAATGGAAGCGCTGCAATTCTGGTATGACAGCTACAAAAGATCTTGTTCTGTAATTTGGACTGTTTATTTTTTCTTCCACTTTTACTGTTTTAAAATAAGTCCAATATGGTTGCTGTTAAGAAATATGGTTTGGATTTTTGTAATCAATCATCTCCTTTCAAAGTCATGAAAAGGTAGCAAAGCATTACTAGGAAATCTGTCAGCAGATCTGGATGGAGAACATTCATCTGCCTGTCCCACAAACCTTTTCATGATTTTGGAGATGCTTTTGTATGCCTTCAATGAGATCAAGACTTTTTGAGGTTTTACATTAAAACAACTACACCAGCAGCACCACCCCAAACAATCTAGAGGTTGCTGCATCTTCCTGAGATGTGCACAAAGTTGGAGTGCCTCTGCTTCTTGCTGTAAATCAAGACCTGCTTATATGCATCTCTTTGCTCTCTATTTTGGCTTCAATGAATCAACATTTTTCAGAAAGGCAGTATTCCATCTCAATACAAAGAAAAAATGTACCCAGATCTAAAGCTTACTTAAATGGACAAAGAATTTTTGTAACCTTCATTTCAGCACCAGATGTGCTAACACTGACAATTGCACCACCTCTAATGTTGGTACTTTTGAGTTCCACATGACTGAGGAAAACGTCTCACAGGGAATACTTTCAGATCCAAAATGAGTAGGGCTACCTTAATGCCCTCCAACAAGTAAGACAAGCATAGCAGTCACAGCACTGAACTGACACTTAAGAAGTACTGCAGTAAAGTCTGGCTCTTGGAAGCTAAGAGGAGAACTTGCACTGACTAAGGTGCATCAAGATGTCACCTACAGCTTCTTCTTCCAGCTCGGACAGATTGGTGGGATGTAAAGCCCCTCACAGGGTGTCTGCGTCTCAGGTTTGGAATAGGCTGGATTACAGTAAGAACATTTACTGACTTTGCAGAGATGCTGCAATGACACATATGTTGACTGCTGCACAGGCACAGTAAGGTCCTTGACAAAAGAAGGACTTTTTTCAGGTACTTGTAAGGTACAGCTGAACAGTACAAAGCAATGTCAACTCAGGGGTGGGAACACTTCTAGCAGTTACACACCACTGGAATACCAAGTTGTTATCTACCCCTGTATGATCACTTATATTCATAAGGTTAAGAAGGACTTGTGAGTAGATTTGCAAGCTGCGAGCACAAATCATTATATACCCAAAAATTTCTAACTGAAACAGTTGGACTCGATGATCTTAAAGTCCTTTTCCAACCTGAACAATTGTATGATTCTTCTCTTGTCTAGAAGCCTTCACACAGTTAAGGAGCATGTTTCATGGTAATCTAAGTACAGGAAGAAGTGACCACAAATGGACTCAATGAGAAATCCACCCATCCAGACTATTTCCCAAATATGCCAGCATTCTGCATGTCATCAGAGGAAGAGATATCAGTTCATCAGAAAGCAATTAGTGCACTCTAGTTTTCAATAACAACCCAAGCACCTGCTCAGTTTGCAGATGCAGGCATTCACACTTGCTGCAAGTAACAGGGAGTTTTGGACTATCCCACTCTCAGTAAAAGCCAGAGGGAGTCTGGTTCCAAAGATTTAGGCAGCTAAGACTGCAGTTCATGATAAAGTAAAAGAATGCAAAATATGCGAGATGAGAAAGCAAGTGGATTGGAAACCAACTGCCTTCAAGAAGAAAGGCAGCCTTCCACATGTGACTCAATAAAAAAGCCTCGCCAAAGGGTAGGCTTGCTTGGGCTGACACTTATTTTTAGATATAAATTTAAATGTAGGTATTATTTTCCCAGTTCACCTCTGCTACCTTTTGTAACAGATTGCAGCAGCTTTGGAAATAGAAGCCACATGTAATGGTTTGACAGCATACAACATTATCAGTATTAAGAATCTACACAATGCATTGTGACCAAAACATATATTTTCAAACTTCAAAACAGTTTCCCTATTAGTAAGAGAGCAGATTCTTAGTCAGAAGTTCCCACTAAGTCTAGTTAGTGAACATTCTTCCTCTACTGTTTATTTTTTGACATTTTCTAGAGCATATGTGATTTTACCAGAGGGATCTCAACAACAGATCTCAGAAAAGAAGAGACCCATGCTACTCTTTAAATTTGGATTGCATTTAGCTGCTAGAGAAGGGGAGTGATGAAGTAAGGTAAGAATCTGCAATCAAAGAAAATGCGTCCCACAAAATGATTACTAAATTCAGAGTCTTTCATTTGTAAATGCCTAGTTTCAGACCTTTTGCAAAGAAAAGATTCCCAAAAAGGGCTGAGCACTCACTTTCTGAAGAGCAGGTTCTTCAAAAATAAAAGATGCATCAAAAACCCTTTTACCTATTCTGGAAAAAAAAAAATCTCTGTCTTTCATTGTGAAAGCGAGACCCAGAACCTGAGGACCTTCTCTCTTTCTAAACTGATAAAACTAGTTAATATGAATATATAAGAACAGCAGTTCCTCAAAGGATGCCCTTTCTTTTACCCTTAATTTGAGGCAAAGAAAACCAGACTGTGAAACTGTGTGGCACTCTGCTCAGAGAACGAAACCTGGTCAGTGGTTTTTTAATCAATCCACCTTTTCAGTCTTGCTCTAAAACTGGCCTGCAAAATCACCAGAAAGTCAGACTTCAAATGCAAAGAGTATTTTTTCCACTGAGGGACACCATGTATAAATAAATACCCAGCAAGTATCTTTCCTATATAGTACCATACACCTGACTTAGCCACTCACATAACTTCCCTCTATGCACTGCCTAAGCACCTGCATGACCACAACACCCATTTCCCCTGTCACCTACTCCTCACCCTCCCTCCTCTGGCAACCACAGAAACATTTACCCACACCTCAAATGCAGCAAAACATTCAAACCATTATGAAAAGACTTAAAAAAATAAAAGAGAGCAAGAGAGAGAGGCGCATATTTGGTTTTGCATAGCTTTGAACCTGTGGGTACAATCACGCCACTTAAGGAAATGTTGCAGCTAAGAGTAGAAGCTTGAGAGCTTTCAAGAGAGACGTATAGGTATATAAATATCCACTCTCATCATAACTAACCATTATGGATGGAAGGATTCTAAGAAGCAAAGATACAAATGCACTGAAAAATGCAATGGCAAGTTTATGACCTCCCAGTAGCTCAGCTGTAGATAAAGTGCCAGATATTCTGACTTCTAGTCAAAGATTACGGTACTTAAGATCATTCAGGAACACTCAAGTAATTGCAAAACCCTTGTAGGTATCCCACCAGGAGAGAGAAAAAGGCTCAGGCAACAGCAGAACAAAGAGCATATGGCAGATATGAAATGTGCTAAAACAAAGTACCCATGAGAAGCTAAGCTGGTGAGAACATTTCAAAGCAGAGCCACCATACAGTAAAAATAAAAAGACAAGACTAGACCTAGCTAGAGAAAGGGAAAGAATAACCAAGCCTTATAATCCAATAGCTTCTAGGGCTAATGTTCTGGCAGCATGAATCAATGGTGCTGTGACACGTTCACATTTACATAGCCACTTTAGAGGCTGCAGCCATACTGAGGCTATTAAAATGTCTGATTCATGAAATGAGATGTAACCCTCCCATTATTCTAATTTTTAAGAACTTGTGCAACTCATGATGCTTATAGGTCCTTACCTCCACTGTCACCCAAATAAATACCAATTAAAGTCAGTGGGGAAATTGCTGGTATTGTTGAAATCAACTGGAGTTTTATACAGCTAATTTCACAAGACTTGAGTCTGGATGAATCACAGAATGGTTTGGGTTAGAAGGGATCTTAAAGACCATTCAGTTCCAAAGCCCCCTGCAATGGGCAGTGACACCTTCTACTAGACCAGGTTGCTCAAAGCCCCAGAAGACAGAAAGCCTAACTAACTCAAAGACTACCTAACCAGTAGTGAATCCAACTGGATTACTGTGTCTTCTATCAGAGTTTATGCTAATGATTCACCTCCAAAAGGTCTGAAGACCCACGAAACTCCTAGAATTATATGGCCTCACTCATCCATATTTAAAGGAGCCACCTGAAGAGATGCTCCCAGCTGTGCTGCCGGACTAGGTTTTCTGATAGTACTAGCTGCACCTTCCTTAAATTGCCTTTAACCAACTTGGACAAAGTAGGGCAAGATCATGCCAATTTAGGCACCTGTGTTTTCTCCTAAGGCATGTATACTCATGTGATTTTAAGAAGGTGAGGCAGTATTGTCAGGGAGCCCTGCTAGACAAGGGATCTCCCCCAGGCAAGCACTGAAGATCCTTCTTCAGTTTGTGCGTGATTTAGGTTTCATTTATACCAGACTGTGAAATGGTAACTGCAACATTGGAAACTCTGAACCTCCTCATCCAAACGCGTCAATCACAGGCAAGGGCAGCATAGATACAGTGATGGGAATATCAACAAGCCTCAGGGAATGAGGACTGTCTGTTTGGCTTGCAAGCTGGCACTGAAATGCATGCTGCCATTTCTTCATCTATACAAACCTGTGAACTAGTCATATAAAAGTAGCCCAGGTATCCTAACTCATGCAGCTAACACATCTTTGGCTGCACTGTATACCAGTGCATCACACAGTGAAAAAACAGTGATTTGAGGGTTTGAAGCCTGAGTCCCCTCTCCATTCTATACAGCAAAGCTAGTGCCTTCCTCCAGCACCCAGCTGCTGGACACAAAGCATCTCTGGGGAATGTCCCCTACAGAGCAGGCGAAACCAAGCCTGCCATGCTCAAGCACGGGGTTCAGGATGAAACAAGATTTCTGCCAGGGACCCAGCTAGGAGAGTGCTGGAGGGAGCAATTCCTCCAGGAAGGTGAGCTTCCCACTCTGCCTGCTGGAAGGCTGTCCTTCCCCAGCAGTATTTCCATCCCTGTACACCCAAGCTTCCCACAGCCACCAGTCTGGCTCTCACCAGACCTCTGTCACAGCCAAACAGGCAGCAGGGCTACAATTAGTGTGCTGCTGTGCCTCTGGATGCCTTCCAGACAATGCCCATTTCTGCAACACCTAAAAGTCAAGAGATGGACAGTGAGGTTAAGTGGCTCATAAAAGATCCATATTTGCTTCAAGACCAGAAAGGAGTGCATGTGCCCTAAATCAGGTATAGCGAAAAGGTCCAGAGGAAGTGAAAAAGGAAGATTACAATAAAAACAGGATTTTCAAAACTCTGCACATAATGAACAAGATATACATTATAGTTAGTCTTATAAACTAAACCAACATACATACAGATTATCCTTGACACGCATCTGTCAAAAACCAAAAGGGTAGGCAATCATTTATCCTCAGAATTCACAAAATCCACCAAAAATTATGAGACACTATGGAAGTATATTCAGGGATCCTTTTAATTGTTTTTGCACACTTCAGTTTAACCACATGCTTTCTTTGCAAGTAGGAGGGGAAACAAACCTTCATTTACAAAGAAATTTGATGGGCTTTCAGAATATAACCACTTATAAGCATCACCAAATCGCTGGTTCACTCATGGAACAGACACACTCCAATAGTTTAGATGCTTCAAAAATTGTTTTTTTTTTTTTTTATTTACTCAGTTATTAAAGTCAGGTATGTGATTTACTCCATCAAGGGAGTCAATCATAAGCCCAAGTACCCTGTGGGAGCAAGTGCTTGTGGAGTACTGAAGAAGTTTCTGCATTCATGCTCCATATTTTATGTGTTATGACATGAGTTAGTAACGTCTGCATTACCTTCCAGCCCTCTACAGTGGCTAGCTGCCAATGAGTTGCCCAAAAGACTTGTGACAGTACCAGGTATTTCTGTCTTTTGCCACAAGCAGTTTTCTTCAGGTTGGCAGATGACAACTGCCTGCAGCATATTTCTAACATAGCACATAAACTGGCAAAAATCACTGACCTACACTGAGTCAATTTGATATAGAAGTATTTCTTTTCCTCTCTCATTTAGCCACCCAGTGCACCCTCCATAATATTATCTGACAGAGCAAAAGTTGCTTACAACTGAAGTGGAAAAAATTTAAACATAACCACTAATAAGAAGTCCTCAAAAGAAGTACAGAATTTGCATGTACAAAGGACGTTTTTACAAACACAGAAGTTAATCAGATTAATTGCTGCTTTGGATGAAGCATTGCTTCTCAGTACTGAAGTATTACACGTCACATGTATGTGTACTGATTTCATATTGTAGATCCTTTTTCTTCTGAGGTATTAAAGTACTATTTGGGAAAATGGACAATTCCAAATAAAACCAACATTCTCTCCAACAATATTCACCAGAGTTATTTTTACAAACTATGACTTCTATTGAGTCAAGCTTATCATTATAATACAAAAAGCGCCCTTTAAATCTACAACTACTGCAAGCTTTTACCTGCCAAAAAAGACTTGATGAGCTACTTAAGTTGCTAAAATAACTGTGTAACTATGTAGCTCCAACAAATTTTGACACCCAAAAAAAAGAGAAATATGAGATTTCCCTCTTTCATGTGAAGCAAAGCAGCTCAGAAGCATGAGAAGCCTCAAATGCTCAAATTAGCTAACAACTGACCAAAGAGAGCATTAAACTACCGTTTAATGTTACAGCAGCCTGTAACTGTAACAAGGTTTGGTTTGTTTGGGGGTTTTTTTGGGTTTTTTTTGTTGTTGTTTTTTTTTTTTTTTTTTTTTTTTTTTTTTTTTTTAAAAACTCCCAAACTTTGTGCTTTGCAGACACAATTGAAGACAGGTTAGTCCTCCAGATCATGCAGCCACACTAGCTTTCTACAGTTCCGCACTCCCCAAGCAGCAAAGCTGACCTGAGCACACCATTTTGAAGACCTCTCTGTGGGTAAAGTTACCTAGGAGGGTCCATACTCCACTCCAAAGGGAGCAGTCTTTCACCATCATACCCCAGAGAAAGGCAAGATACAAAGGAGCCTTTGGAGAGAAGTGAAACTGTTACAATTAGGGAAAAAACAACCATCTTGAAGTGACTGTTCTAAGCAGTAACCTTAATCCACTTGTTTTCTAACACAGAGTCACATATTTTTCCCTTGCACCTGCAGCTTTCGCCTCTTAAGAGGACTCTGAATAAAGCATCCTCTAATCCAACATCTGAACCTGTTTGACAAGGATGCTACTGTAAACCTACAGGAAGCTGTTTTGTACAGAAAATAAAAGGTCTGTGCTCTCCACTGCCATATATCACAGCTGTACTTGTACTTATTTATTCTGCTGTTAAGATATTCAGTAATCAGTGCAACTTGGGGTTGATAGCAACTTCCCTTATAAATTGTTTCCAGACACAGTAGGGAGCAACTCATGCAACACCTACGCAAAATGGATGGTCCCAGTGCTGTGGCGCACATTCAAATGCCGCATGTATGACACTGGAAAGCCTTAATGAAGCAGTTTTATCACATCCCCTGTCAAGACAGTTACCTTGCATTTGTGCTTCAATTTTCTAGGCTTTTGAATAGCAAACCCAGAATGCTTCTTAAAGCCTTTTTTTTTTTTGAGAAGTGTCCTAGTTCCATATCATCCCCAAGTCTAAGTGTAAAGAGGGATTCTGTAATATGACATCAGCTGATTTAGCATGGTATTACTCCCCCCAAAAACCAAGGGTCTGCAAGCACAGTATAGTCATTATAGACCCAAGCTACGGGAACTCCCCCCCCTCACTGGTAAGCATGCAGGTAAGCGGGCAAGCATAAGCGAAAAACGGCTTTCCACCCGTTACCGAAACAACATTCAAACCACCCCACCCAACACCACCCAGCCGCAGCCCCTCAACCCCAACTCAACCAGAGCCAAAACACCCTTCCCCTCCCACAGGCTCTATGCTGAGCCTTCCCCGACTGGGAGAGTGATTTACCCGTCCCAACCTCACCAAAAAGCGGGTTTATTGCTATAAAACAGCTCCTCCGCTCCCCCAAGCACCCTTGCCCGCCTCCCCGAGGGCTGTGGACTCCCTTGGCCTTCCCAGGCGCGCCCTGAGGTGCCCGGCTGAGGGGAGGCTCCCGGCCCGCTGCCAGGGCCTACCTGCTCGCCTCAGCCGCTCCCTCCCGTGCAGCCGTCCCGGCCCCGAGAGAGGCAGGAGTGCCGGGGCGGCCAGGAGCGGGGCAGGGAGCGAGGAGGGGAGTGGTGATGGTGGTGGGGTACGGGGGAGCCCGAAGGCATCGCGTGCGAAGCGGGCCGCGGCGGCGGTGTCGCTCTGAGTCAGTGCTCGCCGCGGCGGCGGAGGCCGCGGGCTGTGAGCTAAAGGGAGACAGGCGCTGACTGATCTCTGCCGGCCGCCCGCGGGCTGCCTGGCACGCAAGGTTTGCTGCACCCACCCGGGCCTCGCCGGCACCGCGCTGCTCCCCGGCCTGCCGCCTTACATCCCCTCGTCCCCGCCACTCTGCACGGCCCCGCTTGAGACGCTTCTTCTCCCCCCTCCGGATAGCCCCGTCGTGATGGAGGGCTGATGGCCGCTTTGCTGCTTCGGCCACCGCCGAGCCTCCCCGGGAGCCACCTGCTTTTTGTGGGTGACAGTTTTCGTTATTGACACCACATATACACATATACCCCTCGCACACACTCCCTTCTGTGATTTTGGTGTTTACTTTTAAAATCCGAAGAAACTTCTGGACTAAAAGTCTGCGGGAAGCTCAGGACCACTTGAAACAAGGTAGGGTCAGCTCTGCACCTAGCTGAGCATCCACCATCTTTGGTCTGCTCCCTCCCAGGGGCGGCAGTACCTCTCTGTCCCTGCTTGCAAGGCACAGCCATGTGCTGCCATCTCCAGATGACAACAAAATACAGTACCTGTAGATGGAAATGTATGTGTGGAGGGGAAATTACTGAGTAGTTCTTCAAGTGTGACTGCCAGCCATAAATTTCAGACACTGCACAGGAATAATAACTCCCCCATGTCAGGGGGTTTGAACTGGATGGTTCTTTCCAACCCAAACCATTCTATGGTTCTTTGTTTCTGTGTCTTTTTCCAGTTACACAGAATCACAGAATGGTATAGGTTTGAAGGGACCTTAAAGATCACCTAGTTCCAGCCCCCTGCCACAGGCAGAGACACCTTCATCTACAACAGGTTGCTCAAAGCCCCATCCATCCTGGCCTTGAACACTGCCAGGGATGGGGCTGCCACAGCTTCTCTGGGCAACATGTGCCAGTGCCTCATCAACCTCACAGTCATTGTCATGTCTCCTTGGAAGGAGAAAGCACCTTGCATCGGGGTTTCTGCTATTGAGGGACTTGGGCTGCTTGTTGACAAGGACAGGCATTACTGCTCAGAGCAGCACAGAGCCTGAAGCACTTGCTCGTCAGTATCAATTAATGATTTTTCTAGAGTGTTAAGGGGTGATGGGAATTAGAAGTGTACAAGCCAAACACTTTGTGCCATCAACATCATGAGCCACTGCAAATGGTGCAAAGTATTCACTGTAATACTTTTTTGAGAAAGGGCGTTATTGCAGAAATTGGGAACACAGTAAGGTGTTATTCCTCCATCTCAGAAACAAAAACCTGACATTTCTTAAGATTTCATTTCAATGAACTCAGTTGAACTGGTTACTCCACAAGCTTTCCCAAAGCTGCTGAGTAAATGACGATTACTCACAAAGAAAGTTTCTGTGACATGAATCTCACTGAAGTGAATGCTTTACTTACAAAGACTCTCCAAGAATCCAGAAGCACTCAGGCACAGACATCACTTGGGAAGTGATTTCCATCCCTGTTTTACAAAGAAATTACAGTTTAAGCTGATTATGTCTACTGAAAAGTAGGAATAGATGTGAAATGTTTTAACTTCAAGAGTAAAATATATGCACCCCTTGTTACCTGTCCCATGAGTTTGCCCCAGGATCCATTTTGGGATAAAATGCTTTTTCTCCCTCCTAGCTGATCCCAGCCTGAATGCTGCCTCAGCTGCTATTATCTGCCTTAAAGTAACTCAACAAAGGGTGATGTCAGTGTCATCAGGGTCAGAAATGGCAGTGGGAGGTTGTCTACTTTGCTCTTCGTAGGTTGCCATACATTGTAGATTGTACAACAGATTAACCATTTCAAAGGTCATCTGCTTACTTCTTTAGAAGAATAAAAATGCATAGGTAACTACATGATCAGGAGATTCCACACAAGTACAGAGATCTATGGGCTGATTCAGTTTTGCCTGTATGCTAAAATCAGTCAGATATCAAGCAGCTCATCAGCATGTGCCTACCTTGGATTTTTCTGGAGGTTACATTGTAGAAGAGCAGAGGATTATAATTAAGTGCATTTAACAAAATACCAAAACTGTATTACATTTTAGAATGGAATTCATAGCAAGTCCAGCTCTGTTCCAGCTGTGTAGTGATGCAGTACAGAAATGCTGCAGGGTTGCATCGATGAATTCACACGTCAAGCTAGAAATAACAACGTGAGCCCCCTTTACTTTCCAGGGTTCTTTTTCCTACCCTTTTTGGCAGTGCATGCAAATAGACTGAAAACATTGAAGAAACAATTTCCAGGACAAACACTTAAGGGCACGTTTGGGCTCTTTCATATGACTCATGACTTTTTCAGGAATACTTTTGAAATGCCAAAAAAACCAAGCTCTAGCCTGAGAAAACTTGGAATGTTGAATTCTTGTCTGGGTCAAGAGGGGATTTAAGCTGCTGATCTCCAACAAGGGTTGTATTTTGGAAAAGAGAAGGACTGAGCAGACAGATGCAAACCAAGCAGGTAGGAAATCATCTCTGTAGCAGAAAGAGCTAGAGATCCTGGCTTTTTCATGTGGTAAATGCTTTTATCAGCTCAAGCTGTGCTTTTCTAAGCCTTCTAAATACTGGTGCATTTACTTAATACATATGCATGTACACATTCATGTGTGACCAAGGAAGTGCAGGCAGTCTGAAAAAAAAAAAAACAGGCAGCAAAAAAGAAATGTGCAAAAGAGATCTACAGAAACGGAGAAGTGATCAGAAATGGAAGAGCTTGATGCTCTGCTCTGCATGGCAGCGCTGATTTTGTTCTGATTGCCCATGTAGAGAGAGCTGGTCCTGTTTAGCCTGGAGAAAAGATGACTGAGAGGGGATCTTATCAATGCCTACAAATATCTTAACGGTGGGTGTCAAGGGTACCACTTCCTGAGCTTATCTATGAGTATGTTATGTGAGACAGCATCAAAAACCTTGCTGATATCAAGGTAGACAGCATCCACTGCTCTCCCCTGATTTACCCAGACAGTCGTTCCATCATAGAAGGCATTAGGTTGGCATAGATTGGTCAAGCATGATTTCCCCATGGTGAATCCTTGTTGACTGCTGATAACTTTATTTTCCTCTACATGCTTAGAGATGATATCCAGGATGAGCTGTTCTATCACCTTCCCAGGATTGGAGGTGAGGCTGACTGTCCTGTGGTTTCCTAAGTACTCCTTGCCCTTTTTGAAGATTGAAGTGACCCTGGCTTTCCTCCAGTCCTCAAGTACCTCTCCTGTTCTCCATGACCTTTCAGAGGTAATGGAGAGTGGCTTAGCAATCACATCTACCAGCTCCGTCAGCAATCATGGGTGCATCCCATTAGGGCCCATGGATTTGTGGGTATAAGGTTTGCCTAAGTGATCTCTAATTCAAATCTTGACCAAGGGAAAGTTTTCCCTTCTCTAGACTTTCTTGCCTCCAGGGTCTGGAATTCCTGAGGGCTGGCCTTGGCAGTAAAGACTGAAGCAAAGAAGGTGTTTCACTAGCTCTGCTTTCTCTGTATCCCTTGTCAGCAGGGCACTAATCTTATGCAGCAGCAGTCCCCCATTCTCCCTAGTCTTCCTTTTGCTAACATTGTATTTGAAGAATCCCTTGTGAGCTTTAATTCCAAATGGACCTTAGCCTGTGTAGTTACATTCCTGCATTGTCTCACAACATTCTTGTATTCCTCCCAAGATTGATGGACAGTCCAGTTTACTGGCACCTGTTATCCCAAATGATCTGAAATCTACTTAATTCTTACCTAATTAAGGAGCACAATCAGTAGGACTTAAATTTAATGTTTTTTCCTGATGTGAGGTTAAAAATGCCTGAAGAGTCCGGATTTGCTAGCATTGTCTGCAACAACTTACTAATCATAACTACATTCTCAGCAGAATGGGATGCCAAGATGAATGTGGTTTTATAACAGTCAGTACAAACACAGAATTTAAGGAAGTGTAACAACCAACATTTTTTTATTAGAGGGACAATGGCCAAGCCATTCAGGAGGAATTAATTCTCAGGATTTGGCTACAGAAGAGCAGTACAATCTCATTGCCGTCCCTATGCCCAGCTGTGGGGTTGTTTTCAGAGGAGCTTTCAGCAGATGCCTTCCATTCTTTAGTCTTTGAAGCTGTGTTTCCTCTAGTGGCATTAAGAAGAGCATCGATTCTGTCTTACTGGCTGCTCTTGGTCCATAGTAGGGGCAGGGGGAAGGAGGAGACTGTAGGGTGTTACCAACTTACATGAAGAAACACTGACTTGTCTTCATCTGGCTAGTAGCCTAGGACTTTTGTGTACCACAGGTTCTTTATTTTTTCCACCAGCTGTTCAGCCAGTATACTGAGTTTAGTCGTTTCTCTGATGAGGAAGTTCCTGCAGGAGACAACAGTGTATGTGGCAAGATACACAAATACATGATGGTAATCTGCCTGCTGTTAGTTATCACACTGCCTGTCACTGAGAGTGCAAAGCTTGTCAGCAGTCCTAGAGGGGCTTTCCTCAGAATACAGGACTAGGCAGTATGTGTTTGCCGTGAGTTACATAAAACTGTCTCTCTAGGGTCATCATGCTTTTGTTTTTGGGAGGAAACTCGTTCCCCTTCTTTGAGGAACATGCATTCACAGCTAGAGTAAATGATGTGATTTGCATTCAGTGACAGCAGTGTTTCATGGCACCCTTCCAGGGGGACTGATCCCCTACCAGACAGTGTTCCCCTCCCTTACTACCCATGTATAACAAACAGTAATTGCTATCTCCACAAGCATTGCAATGTTCGATGTGTATCCCTGTGAAGAGCTTGCACTTTCACATAAAACCATATTGTCCCACTCCACCTTCCAGCACCCCACTCCCATTGTGGCCACACCAGGCTTTGATTGCTGATTCATTTCTCATTGGGTCTCCCCATATAGATACTTGATTAATCTGTTCTTTGTCCCACTGCTTCTCTTCCTATTTATCCATGGCTATTACAGTGCTAGTTTCCATACCTGGTCACAACAACTGCTGGAGTCTGGGCAGCATCTGCCAAGAACTGACCAACTTTAGGGGACATCTTGTTCACAGCTTCATAGATGTAAGCTGCAATTGCATCAGGGATGACCAACCAGTCACGACGGTCTTTCTCAAAAATGGACTTTGAATGCACTTCTGAGAAACAGGAAGCAAAAAAAACATGAGGCTTCTCCAGTCACTTGGGTCTCTGATATCTTACCCACAAGCACAATGGGAAACGACTTGAATTCTGAGGTTCAGGCCTCCCCCAGTATTTGCTCTCACAGCATCCCTAGGTCATAGGCCTTACATAGCCTTGCACCAGCTATGGACAATTTTCATGCCAGACCCTTGCCAACTTATTTCACACTGCCAAGAACTGTATATTTATGGTCTTGAACTGTGTTATTGGGCTTGAGCCCTACTTTATGGATGGGTTAGACTTCTCTAGAGCAAGTGAGCACCCTTAGAGCTGAGCCTTGTCTAAGGCAGATAGAAAAGTGTTTTAGACTCACCAGGGAGAGTTGTGCTAAGGAGCAGAATCAGAGCTATCACCAATGCCCTGGATTGCAGCATGATTTGCAGTAGCAGTTCTGCTTTCTACACCAAGAAACCTGCTGGAATCAGCATACAATGTTTTGTTTGTTTTCAGAGAAATAAAGCCTTACAAGTTAAACACCAGGTTTTTGCAACCAACCTAACCAATAAATGAAGAAGAGAACAGGAAAGATCACGGTGTATTTCCTCTGAAGAAGGAAGGGAAAGATAATATAAAAATGAAAGTGTCCTTTTATTTGTATAATCACAAATGTCCACAATGAATGACAGCTTTCAGAGCTCCAAGAAATAAGTGGCAGTTCAAACTATTTTTTTATACAAGAGCAGATAGGAGGCAGAAGACTTCTCAGAAGGGAATAGTAAGTGCAAACTTTAGCTCCTTTATTTTGTTGAAACAGAATTGGAAAAACTCTTGAAAATTGGTATTTGGTATGTTAAAAACATGGCATTACATCTAAACAAGCTTTTCAAAAGTACTGCACTTAAAAAGGTGTTTAGAAGTTAAAGTTTATGCTCGGAGTTAGAAGGCTGGATCAGTCAGAGCAACATGAAGAAAACATTGCAGTGTTAGGAACTGCAGTGGCAAAAAAAGGCAAGTTTATTACATGTGACTGCTCTGTTAAATCCTGTGCCAGATAGCTGCAAGTCAATGCTCCTTCTTCTGCAGTATGGAAATTTGCTCCCATTTTTTATTTCCTTCTATGTACAGATTACCCCCAAAAGCCAGCACTACATTCACTAAACATTTGTTGAAAGCAGCAGTTGCTCAATTACCACCCTTCCTTGATTTTTAATCCTAGAGTCAGTGTTTCCTTCTGTAGACAAAAGGCATGAATTTGCTTCCCAAGAGCATAAAGAGTTGATCTTACCTGCTTTAGAGCCTGTAATCCCTGTTTTGAAGGCAGCTAGGAAAAGGTTATGTCTTCCAACACTGAAACTCTGCAATCCCTATCATTGGCTTGACCATCCTATGAGTGTCTTATGGAGCATTCATCATTCAGCTTCAGTCCACGTCACCACAAGCACTCCCACCCTCCTCCATTTCAGCAGTATTCCTGGCTATGTAGCGTGAGAAAGGCCCACACTTTGGCTTGCAATAAAAAATAAGGCAAAATTGGGGCAAGATAGAAGGCCACCTCCACTCGCTTCTCTATATCCTAAATACAAGTGTCACAAAGTCAATAGCACCCAGATCAGAGTTCCACTCTTACCTGTCCTGCTTTCTGTCTTTGTCAGGCCAAAGCTGAGGTAGATGCTCACCCGAGACACTGTCATTTATGCAGAGCTAATATAGCCATAGCAGGGGGTCAAAGGTCCTGCTTTGTTTCCCCATTTGCTCTTCTGCAAACACATCCAACTCAGTGGGACAGGCAAGAAGCTGTGGAGGACTCTGGACCTGTTTTTGAGATTTGGTAATGGTCAGTCTGACCTGAGCCTAAGAGACATGGAAGGCAGCTCCTGGGTCACTGAGTCCCCTACTTTTTGCAGTCAATCATGTCATAGAGGCCCCTTTCGTAAGCTGATCAAATTCCATATTAATAATAGCTAGAGCTGGGCTCAATTTTCCTTATACTGTTTCTATGGGAAGGCTTGTGCCCTAACCACACTGCTCTGACTTTTGGAACTTACTTGTGGCTAGTCCAACAAATGCATTGACCAAACAGTGTACAGGGGTAAGTATGCACCCAACTCACATTTCTTTTACTTACTTATTTATTTTCCTCATGCTCAAGTCTTTTTGCACACACCAACAAGATGGGCACACATCTGAGCTAGCTATCAAAACCTACAAGGGGAAGCATTCAGCTCCAGGGCCCCCAGCTCAAGAAAGACATGGACCTATTAGAGTGGGTCCAGAGAGCCACAAAAAAAATGATCAGAGGGCTGGATGGGCTCCTATCTTATGAAGAAAGGCTTAAAAAAATTGGTGTTACTTATCTTGGAGAAGGGAAGGCTCCAGAGAGATCTTAAGGTAGCCTTTAATGAAGGGGGATTATAAGAAAGACAAAGGCTTTTTACCAAGGCCTTAGTGACAGGACAAGTTGAGGCAGTTTTAAACTGAGAGTGTGGATTTAAACCCAATATAAAGAAGAGTTCTCTATGATGAGGGTGGTGAGACGCTGGAACAGGTTGTCCAATAACCGTGTTATTGAAAGTGTTCAAGTGTCAGATTGGATGGGGCTTTCAGCTGTCTGATGTAGTCAGACACCCCTGCTCAAAGCAGGGGCAGAATGGATGAGATGATCACTAGAAGTCCCTTCCAACACAAACCACTCTATGATAGCTTCTCCACAGGCTCCCTGGTCCCAGCTAGAAAGTGGCTGCATTGCCACTGTATGACACGTTCTCCCACAGCTCAAGTTCCAAGCACCTGCTGGTGTTTCAGTGTGGCCGACCATTTGTATTTGGCATGTGCAACCACTGAGCAGTAGGGGGAAGAGAGAGAAAGGCTCTAACACTGAGCCCCTAGGGCAGTAGCTCAGGGGAATGGGGAGGACATAAGGCAAAATTAAGCCTACTGTGTGAGACCGAACAGACCTCCATTCTTATGTTAGCCACTTACTTTCTAGGTGACTGTCACATGTGGAAAGTGATAAGCTCAATCAGCATCTTCATTTATCAACTAATCAAAATTTCTAGAAGACTTTCTTCTCATGGAGTTCAGACTACTTTAGCACCAAGCACTAAGTGTTCTTGTTTTACATCCACAGCAACCAAGTCAGCGATTGTTACAGTTGGTCACATCATTAGAAGGCTACCAATGGTTTCCCAGACAATTTTTCATTCTTTTTGTATTTATTCAAACTACATTCTTTCTTAGAAAAACAGAGAAAAAAAATCTCAAAATAAGAACAACAAAAAATCCCCCATACAATCAAACCATTCTTCATTTTTGTTCTAAAAATAACAAAAAATTCTTGCCAACATATGACAAGGTTTATTCCAGAAGTAAGAACAGAGAATTTTCAGTTCTACTTATGGTGCAAACACTAGAAAGTGATTTAAGGTCTAGGAAGAAGACACAAGAGCAACAAGTTGAAAGTTCTGTTATATTTTAATTACACATTTGACAGTCATTGAAAAGAATCTATACACTTACCATCTGCTTTTATAGATGGAATAATATTCAGAAGACGAGCACAAGGCACATTATAGACATGAAACTTAGCAGAAATAGCAAGAAGCAGTCACTACTTGTGGAGGTTAATTTAATACAACCTCAAGTGTCAACTCTCTCCTGTGTCAGGTCAACATATGGAAGGCACTAAGCATATTAAGTGGGTGTTTTAAACTGATGTGCTGCTGGAGGTAGTAACACAAAGGGGGCTTAGCTATCCTGTGTAGTAAGTAATACATACCACTGAAGAGCTTTGCATTGTGGTTGTTATCACATCAGGTAACTTCCCCCCACCTGAAGTCAGCCTAACCTTAACAAGTGCTATCATGAATACAATCCCAGAGATAGCAACTGGGCTTTTCAGCGCTTTCTAGGGCCAAACAGGCACTTGCCAAGACCGGATCAATGGTTGCACAAGAAGCAGCCCTTGCCCTCCATTCCTGGAACGGCATTCCAGAATGATAGCAGGTTCTGCAAATAAACAAGAAAGCTGGATATTGCAAGTCCTTTCTTAATCAAATTAAAATTACATGATTTTTTTATCTCTCTCATGAATCTCTGGTCTGAAGTGGAAAGCAGCTGACAGGAGTGGCATAGGCATCCTTATCTGCCCATGTGGCATGGTTACTTACTCATTACATACTCATTTTAAATTAGGGTAACTCCAGTGTCCACTGAGGCACTTCATCCGAGACAGAAAATTCATTCTTGGGGGTAAGGTATATCCCTTTTAGTGTATGACAGGAAGAATAAAAGCCTAGTATAGCAATAACTCCTATATATGAAACATACTAATTTTTTTCATTCCCACTTTTCTGTCTGTTTGCAGTTGTAAAGCACATTTCCTTTGTCATTATTTCACAGTCTACTAACTGGTGATATACAAACCACAGTGGGTCTGTGTAAACCTGTGTAGACCAGTAAACCTGGTACCATTTCTGCTTCCTTGCTTCATAACCTAATCTACTTCTGACACAACTTAAGAAGGTAAGACTGAGATACAATCAATTTTCCCTCAAGAGTTTTGCTTAACATTTCTATAAACATGAACAAGGTGACTGAAGAGGAGCTCTGGTACGATAAAGATAAAACTCTTCAGAATTCACCCAGCACAGATTAAGTTCACACAATCTACAACTGGTCACCCTAACTCAATGATGGAGACTAGAGGAACAAATGAAGACGGAGGGCTCCTTCACAGCATCTAGATTAAAGCACAACCTCTACAGTTAGTGTGCTCATTCTACAGCAAGCTTCAACAGTTTCACGGTCATCTGGGTTTCCTTTTAAAGATTTTCTTGCTGTGTGAGGGAGTTCTTGCTCTTGGGAAAGCTTAGTGGACATATGTTGACTTATGCACAGCTGAAAGCTAAGGAAAGTGAACACATCTTGGAAACTCACCTCATGTCACAAAACTTTCTACTATTGATGGAGGGAGGGGCAGCCCTTCCCTGAAACCTGGACAATTGGGACGGGTTGAGATGACAGGAAGTTGTTCTGCATGATGCATGGACCTACTGGAAGCATAAGGAGAGAGTCAAATTCCAAACCACCAATTTGGCTTCCAAGGGTAGAATCTGCAGGGCCCTGGGTTGCCACAGGGCAATGCTAAAGTCAGAACAGAATGCTAGTTTTGGGAGAAGGAGTCCATATTATTTTCTGTCATTCTGTCACCATAAACTCCTCCTAACTAATAAAAATACTAGCACATCATAGAAGAGAGGGTGCATCCTCAGTATGTCATTAAATAAGAATGAAAATGATTGACAGCCAGTGGTTGAGAACCAGATTCAAGAGTGATACTGGCTTTGCAAGTTTGGAGAACACACTTAATTCCCTGTATTTCAGATGTAACTCATGAGTCAGTCACATTATTCATGGTTTGGGTTTAATGGAGAAAAGGACTACACTTAATACAGCCTTCCTTCCTTGAATACAAACTTCAGAGTTTCCACTCATTTTTGTTTGTGCTAGCCATCAATTGCTGGTAAACAGCCTCTCTGTCTTCAAAAGTAAGCCTCTAGTTCTGAAACAAAGTCGACCAGAGAAGCAAGTGGGTCCTCCTGTTTTACCTCCATAAACACAATTAGATATAAGCACTGTCAGCCAAGAAACTGTAAGAAAATGAGCACTGTTTGTAGCAGCCTTTGATCAAACAGTAACTGTATCAGAGCATTCAGGTAGGAGCATTTGCACCAAGCATGACGCTTCCCATCACTGTCCAAAGAAAAGAAAAAAAAGAAGGGGGCAAAGTGAAAGCCTCTCCCTGTCAGTCTTCCAGAGGAAAGTATAAGCACATCAGTAATTAGGACATTAAAGACCAAATACTAGCAAGTGTCCCATGTGGCACTGGCTGGGAAATAAGCTAGGAAATGCAGTCATTGATAATGGCCAACCTCTAGTGCCTCTGGGTTACAAAATAATGCGCAAGATGCTCCAAAAGCTCCCTGACAACAGTTGAGCCTCTTGAATCTTAAGAAGTGCCTTTGGCAAACCAGTTTCCTGTGGAAGCAGCCAGCAGCCAGAGAACCTCTCCTTTTCCAGCACAACTAAAATGAAAACAGTGGATGAATCACATCAAGGATAAATGGTAAGTTCTTCTCCTTCACAGGTGGTCTTAGAGTATAAAGAAATTCTCTGTTCTAGTTCTGAGATGAGAGGTGAGAAATCCCTACAATCTAGCTACACATCAGATGCACAACATATGTGGAGTTGGTTAAAGCGTCAGGGTAAGGATCAAGGGTATTAATAAAAAAGGTGACTGTAAAACATTTTCAGAGAGCTTTATACCACCCCATGTATATGATACATGGCACAGAGCAGCAGCAAAGGGAGAATATAAAATTCAAGGAAGAGTACATGGCTTAGGAAAGATACATTCACCAAAGACATGCTTCCTAGAGTTGAAGAAAATTCTGGTCCATAGTGTGAGGGACAGTAGTCAGTACTGAGCAAGCTCAGCTCCTGTAGAGATGGCCGGACCTTGGTCAGTTTAGCCCTTTAAGTTTACAAATAAATTCAAGCCTGGGTTAAAGGCTAGAATAAGTGTCTTTTAAGGCCCTAAGGTGTAAACTTAATGTTGGGCAGGTTTCAGTCAGTGTAAGGCAAATAAGCTGGTAATTTGCAGACATGCTAATGAGCCCTTATTAAGGCAGTCAAACATCCTTCCAACTTGGTGTTCTTTGTGTTTGGGAAAGAAAAGGAAACAGCTGCCCCAGCTATGCTGAGCAGCCCAGCAGAAGCACCAAACATTACATATTCTGAAGCACAACAGCACAACAGAGGACCTCACATAGGTCCTCACATGCTGTGCCTTCCTACACCAAACTCCTAGGGCACTGGATCAGATGACCTTTGGAGGTCTCTTCCAACCTAAATTATTCTACTCATAATTCTAATCACTGTAGCTCTTCTCCAGTAACCAGTATGCAAAGGACCAGCATCCTACGTAGTGGGCTCCTTGCAGTGTCAGGGCACCTAACGAAGACACCTGGTATCTCTCTTTAAAGACTGGGGATATACCATTTACTGAAAAATACCTGCTGTTTCCAACAGACCATAGCCCATTGCAAATCCAAGTTTCTAAATCACAGCAAGAACAAAAATGGGTTATGTTTTGTTTTCCTGGGCACTAGAGGAAGATCCTCTGGAGCTGTAAGCCTGAGGGGAAGCTGCTTTATCCATTTTTTGGAGTTTTTTTTGCTGGTTGCCTGTTCAATCAAGAGCAGCGCCCCAGTTTACAGAGTAGAAGGATCTAAGAGGAGTCCGGTGAGAACCTTAGTTCTTTCAGTACTGGCATTAAATAACTATGCTTCTTCCACTGTGGGAACTTCCTTTGTCCTGCAAGAGAAAAGAAATGGTTCAGGAACAAGGAAGGATGAATGGAAATATTATGTTTTTCTACCTGCTCTGATCACCATAACAAACCCATTCATATATATACACATCCTAGCTGGGATTAGAACTGCAATTCCTTCCAAAACTCAGAAGGGAAAATGGTAATGTGCAAAATATAGCCCTCTGAGAAGACTCCCACCTGTAAAATTCTGCATATATGTGCTAAGGGACAAGTAACATTTTTTCATTTTAAAACCCCTAAATTTTTAAAGGCGGAATACACTGTCTAACTTAGAGACTGGCAATTGGAAATGAAGCTTCTCACACTTAGGTTGCTACCTGAAATCCAGTTCCAGTGTAAACTGACAATAAGAGCTGTGAAAAATAGCTGTTCACTGCCCATATAATTCATGCTCAGTTTTCAGGAGCCATCCTCTTCCACCTGGCTTGGAGGATGGCATATTTCTCACCACTACAGTCTCTCATGATCTTAAAGTCTGTATCATTGTAGGCATCTTACCTGGACACTTTCCCATATGAACCATCTTAGAAATATCACCAACATACTACAGAAATTAAATATTGGAGATATAGGAGATAATAGGAGAATCATGCACATATTAAAAGACATCAGAAGTAAACCAACACCAGAGAGGATGGAGAGGATACTCAGTATTGCTGCCTACTTGGAAGTGTTTTCTCCCACTGACAGTGCCAGAACAGCTATTCTAACACCAATGCATATACAGAACCCCAAATGACTGTAGGTGGGGAGAGAAGTGAGAGTGTATAACATGTCACACAGTGTGAGATGTGATAAGGGACCTGCTTTGACTGCTTACTTTGCCCCTGAACACACTATAGCCATGCAACATGTCTCTTCATAGGCAAGCTGCGTAGGGCACCCAGTGCTCCTTACCATCCATTTGAAAAGTCAACAGATTGCAGGAAGTAACATTCACTTTTACTCCCCAAAACCCATCTCTTCCCTTAGAGGAGAAAGTGAAGAGGCAGTTGACTCACCGAGCGTGGCCCTGCATTGCCTTTGTGCTTCTTGTCCTGACGTGGGACGATTTCTAAGGAGCGGTAACTGGGGGGTTTATCTTCTGGCCATTCCCGAGATTTGGACCGCCGCCTGCGGTTTGTCACTGGGAGATGAGCTTGCTCTTCTGAGGAGCTCCATGACCCTTGGCGAGAGGGGGAAGAGTAGCTATGCCTCCGCTGACCTGAGCTATTGCTTCTGCTGGTGTGGTGCTGGTAATCTCGCCTTCCTGCAGGCTCCTGCCTCCCACCACGATGATGGCTGGAGCGCTCCTTGGCCTCCTCCAGATAGAAACTGCAGCTGCTGCTGCTGCCCCTGCCCCTGTCAGCCTGGCGTGGGGGTGACACATCCCGTCTGGAGTGCAGGGGCCTGCCATTGTAGCCATCTGTCCTCTGCCTCTGAGGATGGTCCTCTTGCTGCCTGTCCCAGGGCTCCCGGCAGTAGCTGGAATGAGAATCTCCACTGGAAGGCAAGGGCCACCTCCGGTTTTCCCTCTTGTCCTCTGCTGCATAGTCCCAGGTTCTGGGGGTGCGGGCAGCTCTCTGTGGCCGTGAAGAGTTGCTGCTCCCATGGACAGAGATGTGATCTGTGAGAGGCGGCATGATCTCAGAGCCCAGGGAGGACAGCAGGCTGGGCTGCACAGCCTGCCGCTGGTGGGAGGGTGGCCGGAGCTGTGACATGTTAAGATTTTGGATTTGAGTCTCCAGATAGTCCAAAACACCCTTGTTAGCAGAAAGGTGAGCTTGTGGTTGCACCAGTGGAAGACTGTTCTGCAGAGACACATCTAAGGATAAAAGCACAGAAGCACACAGAAAGTCAAGAGGAAACAATACTGGCTGAGTCCCTTTTGAGCCTCTCTTCTCCTGCTCCACCTCAAGTTGCAGGCACTACAACCAGCACATCCAGACCACTCGAGGTAAGGTGTTGCATCTATTTGAGAAGTTATTACATTAAATTCTCATACTTTCCTTGGGTGATTAAATAATATTACTGGTAATAAGTTATTTTATTACTTATTTCTCTGGGACTTCAGAGAGTTTGTCTTCCCTCCTCCATTAAAGTTATAAATACACTAATACAAGTGATTTTGGGGCAGAACAACTGGAAAATTCTGCCTGGCTTATTAAAGAGTTCTTCATTTTTTGCTGCATGCTGGCTAGATCTATTGCACAGAAGGCAGTTTGCCCTTAATAATTTGAAGACTAGACATTTGATAAGAACTCAAACAAACTGCACCTCACTTGTCATGCCAGTTTTGGCTATAAGGAGTTGACCGTGACCAGTACAGAACAAAGAAACAGTACCCTCCTCCACCACATGAAGCAAGATAAGCTGGGTATATTTACCCTGCAGTCACTACAGTGTAGCACAGATACACTTTAGTTAGCATTAAACTACTTCACCAAGCACTGAGCCTAGCAAGACATTTAAGATGACTTAGACCATATTTATTCACCCAGGCAAGTCTATAGTACACCCAGATACAGCAGAGCTGTTATGCTAGGACACGCAGTCACGTTAGGAACATCCTTCTCTTGTAATAGAGAGACTAAAGCTTCACTGCTGAACCTCCCCAAAAAGTTACCTGTTTCTCACCCCAGTTTGCCTCTGAAATGACACCCATGGTCTCACCTCGTTGCAGTAGAGGGTTCAGCTGGTAAGAGGAAAGTTGTGAGTTCCTGTCGCCACCTCTGTAGAACATGTTGGGTGATATCCAAGGTGCAAGTGCCTGAGCCTGCTTCATGATCCGGTACCGTTCCAGTGCTGTAAATGAAGAAGAAAGCTTACAGTAGCTATCCAGAGAGCACAGCCTGCAGATCACACACCATTCTACATGAAGACTGCAGCCTTTGGATATGATCAGATATAGGAAATTCACAGAATGAAAAGCTCTTTCCACCCCACAAAAGTAAAGTAAAGTACAGGGAATGCCAATACAAAGTTGTACAGCTTCAAAAAGATAACCTGAAACAGAAGAAAAGGTTACTACCTGACATTCAGTTCCAGCAGTTGGGAACAAAAGGCACTATGATTAAGTATGCAGCACATAACCAAAGGCAAGACTTCCACCTGCCCTATCATTATGAGTACAGTTGTGGAAGGGCAAGGAATAATGTGTCATACAGCAAGGATATAGTTTTCTCTCTCTTAAAACTATTTCAGCTCATCATTGGTCCTTTCCCCTTATGGCTTTGATTTAAGCTAAACACGATCTTTGTTTTGCCACCTTCATGTAGGCTCTGCCCAGATCATACTTTCCACACCATACTCCATCATTTCTTCTCTGTTCTGCAAACAGGGCATTCAGACATGCACTGTCCAGCTTGTCTCTCTCTGTAGTTTACCTCAGCATGACTGCTAAAATTAAATACCTTATGAAAACTGGTCAAACTGGTGAACAAACTCAATTTCCTGTTCTCAACATCAGTGGCCAGTGTGCCAAACAAGCAAACTCAGTGGAAATTTGTCTCCCTCAGACTTCCCACTAGTGCTAACTCCTACTCGTGGGGTCAGGCTCCAATTCCACTTCACTTTTTGCAGCATTTCCGTCTCACCTCCTCCACAGACAACTTCACCATCCCTGTCTTCACTCATTGCTGCTTCTTTTTTGGGAATACCTAAAAACATCTTACAGAAACTTACTTCTACCATAGGCAATCAAAACTTAAGTTTCTGAGCAAGTAAATTCTTCAAGTCTGAGACCTTGCAAAGCCTGACTGTACATGGTTTGTCTGTCATTACTGGGAAAAGGTTTTCTGCAACAGAACTTTTGGGCTTTTGCAAGATTTCTTTTATATGCCTCCTCTGGAGTTTAAAAGTAGCAGGCTTTTACTGCAGTCTCTTCTCTGGTCAGGCAGGAACAGAACATTCCTAGGTATTCAGTTCAGCAGATACATAGGAGCCTTTGAGACTTTTACCCCTCTGATAAATCTGGCTGATGAAATTAAAAGTTACTGGAAGGAAAGAGATAGGGGATAGACAGAGAAGTTGACTGCATAAGCCTTGCTTCCTTGAGAAACCAGGCTACAGCTAAGCTCCAGTTAATTCTGTCCCCTGGGTTCAACTGCAGCAGGCAGCATTTAGCCTGCACGCTCTTTGGGACTAAGTTCTTCAGGTCAGGTAGCACTCCAGTTATTAAAAATGTCCTCCTTTAGCCAGTTCACTGAATACAGAGCACCTCTTGTAGCAAAACAGTGACTGACCATACCCCTCAACACATCCATCCCTTTCCCCACAGTTCATGCAGCTGCACTTCATTCTCCACTCCAAAATCCCCTTCTCTCCCCAGCCTGGCTCCAACCAAAGTGAATGGCAAAGGTGGAGATTTTGGGGGTTTTACTCTTAATACTTTGATATTTCTTCAAAGCTGTGTGGCCTCAAGTAGAAGCTTTCAAGCATTTTATGTCAAATGTGTATTGTTATTTTTCCTTCCCCATGGGATTTCCCTCCAGTTTTGGTTTCAAACTTAGAGGAAGAGAGAAAGAGAAAAATGAAAAAGCATAAAAAGAAGAAAAAGGACTTATCTCTTTCTCTCCTGTTCCTCCAGTTATCAGCTTGAGAATGCCCTAGAATCTGCTGACCACAGTCTTTGCCTAAGGAGTGAAAGGCTCAGCAACTGTGGGCAAATCTACTTTAGGGTTCCGCCCCCCTTAGAATATGAAGACAGTCACTACAACCAAAGTCATCCTGCCCCTGTAATTCTCTGATCTCTTCCTACAGCTGAACAAGTGCAGTATTACCCTCAGACCTCCTTCACTACCTTCATCCTTTCTTCCTTCCACAGATACTTTGCTTTCCAGTTTGAACAGATATACACTCTGGTCCCTACCTGAAAAATGGAAGTTACAGATCTCTTCTTTAAAGTGCACATATTTATCTGTGGAAAGTCAGATTCACCCGAATTCCAAAACTGATAAATTGATACCTATACCTACCTACTGCTGTAACACTTTGGCAGAATGTCATGCTGTTCCCTCCATGTACTCCCTGCTGAGAGAGGTTGTTCTTCACCTCTGACAGACTTTATAGCTGCTGGACCGTTTACCCAATTATATATTAAAAAAATCAGTGTTTTCCAACCTAGTCAGACCCAGGTGCAGGTATACCCTATTTTGCATCAATTCATTAGCGGAAGAAGTCCACAGTAGAAAAGAAATTAATAGAACAGAAGGAGGTCATACCCTGGTCATTTACCCTTATGAGCTTTTCTCAGAGCTTTCCATGGGAAATATTAAGTATTTCTATACACCAATTCCGAATTACCCAAACAATGCACTTGTTTTATTGCTAGGTTCAAAATCATGTTAGTTAATGACCTGATTTAAAACACCCAGAATCATATTGCCCTGACGGCATCAATGACTGTTCAGCAGATCCAGGCTACCCTCTAGTGGCCAGTAATTGGGAAGAAATCACCCGTACCTGGCTCGCACTGTAACTCATGAGACTTCGTTTAGGATTTCTGCCTTCTCTTCAGCTGTATGGAACTGCTATTCCTCAGGACTGTTTTTTTAAGGTACCCCATGTATCAGTCTTTCTTGGTTGACTTACAAAAAAGTAAGTCAAAAGCAGGATGAAGTGAAGGTGCACTAGAGAAGGAGAGCAAGCACAAGGATCCCTTGCAAACCAGATAAAGATGGCAGGCTGCTGGAATGAAAATTACAGTGCTTGTCTGTGCTTTACTCATGAGCAGGAAACCACATAAGAATCCCTCCTACCTATCCTCAACAGAAGACAGGAAAGACAACAGAAGCAGTCTGGAGTATGCTATCATCTCCTACAGCACAGAAAACCAAAAAGGAGCTCACACATATTCTGAATCCCTCTTTTGATGAGAACTTGAAGCCTGGAGATATGTGTCTGTCATCTCCATCACTCCTCTCTCCCTTCATAGTGACTAGTTTTTCTGTCAAATTTCCATAGCCTCCTCAACACTATGCACTTCACTTGACAGCCTGTGGAGCCCCCAGAAAGTGTTTTAGTTTGCTTTTAGCAATAAGAGGGATGCTCTGTTCACTCTTTGCAAAGGGTAAGTGAATTAAGCTTAAATCTAAAACTGTCACAACTTATAAACACCCAAGGTACAGCAATTAGGTCTTTTGCAGGCAAAAGGAAATCAGAAACAGAGCCCTTTGTTCATAAATCCCCTTCTTGTAGCATCTGGGGAAGAACCTGGTGATTTCAGTGATAAATAAATGTATTTTTTGAAATTTGTTGCTGTCAGTTTGTGTAAGCTGCAGAGGGGTTAGTCTGCCTTGTGCTGCTACTAAGTATCAGATACAGGAACACAGAAGTTCTATGACCACAGCAGCCAAAATTAAAATGGTGGCCTTATTAAGAGAACAGGGTCTTGCTGCAGAACCTTTATTAGCGCTAAAAATGACACACAAGAAAGTTTCTCTTGATCCTCAGAACGCATTTGCATGGTTGACCACCATGAGAGACCATCTTTCTCCTTTCCTTCTCGTCTCTTCCTTCCCCAAATAAAACCAACCAAAACGTTTTTCTTGTGGAAGGAGCAGCTCTGAAACAGCATGCAAATGGAAAGTTCACCTTTTCACATAAAGTCCTCTCACAGAAACACATTTGAAGGTTAGGTTGGTTTGGAGAGCAATACCATGGCATTTGCTTGCCTTCCTCACATGCACAGGCATATGAACCACAAAACAGGGAAGAAAAGTCCTGAACTACTTGTACAAGGGAGCTGATGGTACCTTGGGTGACATGAGAGAAGTTTGGAGGAAGGTGTGAGTGAGGAGCAACTTCTTAAAGTAGGACACAAAGTAGCAAGATGGGCTCCATGTATCCTGGCTCCAGTCCTCAAAATTCAGATAAGCTGGTCATAGAGGTCACATTGCCAAAGAGGTATCTCAGTCTATATGGACACTGAAGTGGAGGGAGAAAGTAGACCTCAGCAAGATCTCAGTCAAGCTTTCTTCTTGACAGAAGCTGTGAATGGACACACATTTGCTTGAACCTCACCTTCCTCATTACAGCAGCACCGGGTAGGGCAGCAGATGCATGGGATGTGGCAGCAGCAATATTGGGGGCAGCACTGGCACCAGCATACTCCAATCAGCAGAAGGAGGAGAAGGCCACCGAGAACGATGAGGATTACTGTGAGCCAGTCTGTAGGAAAAACAGAGAGAGATAGAGGATGCTGATGTACCTGGGCATAACAAATTATTGAGCACCTCTCCTCTGCTGGAGACATCTTGGAATGAGGAGAAAGAGAACAGGAGATATCTACCACCCAGGCAAAACAACACAGGCACTTACGGAGAACAATCAGCTTAACTTCTTTGTCCATATCACCTGAGGTGTCTCCTGGGGCTTCCACAGTGCAGTAGTACACGCCATGGTCCCACCACATGACCTCACTGATGACAAGATCTGCCCCTGTGGGAGAGGGACTGAGAGATCAGTGGACTGTTTGGCACTAACAGACACTACTTTCAGGACCCACTCTAAGAGGGCATTCTTCCTGCAGGAAACATACAGTACTGCATCTCCCCTCTTCCCAAGCACAGACATCACCTTCAAACAATCCCATTTGAGTCCATTAAGAACTCCTGTAAACAACATTAACTGCTAGTCCCTTTTTTCTTTGTGTTGCTGAAAGGCAAGCACTATTTAGAAGCAGGACTAGCTCTCTGTAGAGTGAAATAACCAGCATGCTTCTGGGTGATGGATGCTAAGATAACTGGCTGATGCCAACTGCCAACCCTAGGTTTTGGAATGCAAATAACTTTCTCTGTTAGGCCAGCCATCCCAGTAACTCATCTGGCAGAAGTAACAGCTATTGTTCCAGGGACAGTCCAGGGCATATAATACATCTGGACAATTATGCAGTACTTCATAAAAGAAGTGTTTTCTAGCCTCTAGGCTTCTTAGCTTACTTCTGTGCTCTTCAGCAAAATGCTGAGGTATCCTCAGCTCAGCCTCAGCTTGTAGTGGTTCCAATACCCTCAGGCCAGCCCTTCACAGCTCTTACTCCACTGCCACCTCACAGAATATGTAAACTACAGATGACATCAGCCCTGATTATACTTCTCTTCATTGAATAGGCCCAGATATTGGATTGTTACTGAGTTTGCTGCCTGCCTGGAGGTAAAGTCACTTACGGTTCTGAATGGTGATCTTTCGTTGCTGATAGTCAATACCCAGCACAGGTTCCTTCTGCCCATATTTCTGAATGACAATGCGCACCTTTCGTTGGCTGTCATTGCAGTCTGTAGATGGGTCCTGGTTAAGACTTAAACCAGCCTGGTATGCTACAAACACACATCAAGTAAGATGCCAAAAGTTATTTCAAAGGACCAATTTCTATCCCCTTGTGAGTAGCAGAGAAATTCTTGAATGCATATGTAATTTTCTTTGGTTTAGTAAAAGCAGGCATGGTTTCAGACCAGCAAAGAAAAGTTGCTTTGAAGTACTCAAAAGCAGAGAGAGCTACAGCCACTGGAATGACAGATTTTGAGAATACAGGAGCTGCAGAGGAGATGCCTCCTTTATTCACAACTGAAATAACAACAGTAGAAAGAAGCCAATGGTGGTAGGCTGGAGGGCAGCTCCCAGTATGAAGATAAACTGCAAGGAAAAAAAGTCGTAAGACTCCCAGAAGTACTGGAACTAAACCAAAAGTATGATCATTTACCAAACAAAATCTCCAGACATATAAGAACTGCTGTAGGGATTGTCTCCCTTTCCCTGCTGTTCCCATTAGAAGTTGTGGAGCTCATAAAGACAGAAAAGAATCCATCACCCGACTCCAGCTAAGGAGTAAGTGTAGAGACACCTAAGAGAATTAATGGAGGACCAGAGGTATTTTTTGTGCAATACTCATAGGGCAGACTCGCAATGTAAACTAACATTGAAATTCCAGGTATCTGGGAGCTGAGATTTGTGGAGACAACTGACACAGTCAGCATTGTCTGTTAAAGGGCTTGAAATGAAAGCAGGAGAAGACAAAGCTTGCCAAAGGCTCTTCCATTGCTATATCTCCAGTGGATCATGAAGAACAGACCAACTAAGCAAACACAGTGACCTTCATGCTTTTTGTCGCTGCTGGAGGCTATTAGCTTAAGCCTGGGTCCAAAGCACTCATATTATCCTGGGATCAGTAAAGCCAGGGACCCATCTGCTTGCAGATTAGGCTGTAGAGCACTACCCAGACCATCCAGACTGCATAAAGGAGAGTTTGGGCACCAAGATACCGAGAAAGTCCAGGCTCCCCGCTCTGAGCTCATTCTTAAGTGTGCAATTAATCTAAGGCTGGGCAGCTTAAACAGACTGCAGGGTTTATAAAAAATAGAACACTTCAGTTGGAAGGGACCAACAATGATCATCCAAGTCCAACTGCTTACCCACTTCAGGACTGATCAAAAGTTAAAGCATGTTATTAATGGCATTGTCCAAAAGCCTTTTAAATAGTGACAGGCTTGGGACATTGACCACCTCTCTAGGAAGTCAAAGAAATATTTCCTAATGTCAAGCCTGAACCTCCCCTGACACATCTTTGAACCATTCCTACATATCCTATCACTGGATACCAGGGAGAAGAGCTCAGCACCTCCCTCTCCACTTTCTCTGCCCAGGAAGCTACAAAAAGCAATAAGGTTGCCCCTCAGGCTCCTTTTGTTTGAACTAGACAAACCTGAAGTCCTCAGCTGTTCCTCACAGGACATGCTTTCCAGCCCTTTCACCAGCTTTGTTGCTATCCACTGGTTGCATTCAAGTATCTTAACATTCTTCTTAAATGGTGGAGCCCAGAACTGCACACAATACTCAAGCTGAGGCCACACTAATGTTAAATATAGTGAGACCATAACCTCTTTTGACTGGTTATATGGTGTTTGATGCACCCCAGGATGCAGTCTACACACCGTCTTTTAAGAACCATCTTAAAAACTCCTGAATTAAGGTTGCACACACCAGGATGTCTGCACATGAAAGTGCTGTCATCAGTACTATATGTTACAATTTAGAAGCCTTTCTGCCCTCCAAAATGCATGTTTCTTATACTTTCTAAAATCAGTAACATCTGGTCACTGCTATCTAGCTCCAACCATGGGGTCCCCCATGGAATCATGAAGTTCACTTGTTGCAGGACCCTTGCTTTGAAACATGCTGAAGCATGAGGGAGCTGGCAAGCCTGACATGTGTCCAACACAGCTGAAACTCTGCTGTCTGAATTGATGACAAGGAGGACAAACGAGCTGATGTGTCTGGGATTTCTACATCGTATCAGAAAGCCTTAACATTGCGAAAGAAATCACAGACATTTTTCTTGGAGTGCAGGGAAATACCACCACCTGACCTGGTTTGAGGGCAGGAAGAGGTCAAAAGTCTGTATTATCCAGGAAGTCTACCTTTCCCCTCCTGTCCATTTGTAGCGGAACTCCTTGGAGGAAAAAACTGACACTTACAGGCTGAGTAGTAGTCAAAGATGGGGTCCTTGCAGAAGGATTTGAAGCGCCAGGTCACCACCACATCCTGCAGCTGAGCGGAGGTGCTATAGTCACACTTGAGGATGACAGTGGCAAATAAGGTGGTATAACGCTCAGCATCCTGCACCGTCACCAGGAGGGAGAGGCAACCTGCAAATGAGAACACAGAAGGCAGTCAGCCAGCAAGAACAGACCTTACCTCACAGTTTTCACTGCACCAGACCAAATCAAAGTATATCTCATTTGGCCTCATCCAGGACCTGCAGCTATGGACCTCATCAGTCTCTCTGGTAAAGCCATCCAGAGTTACAAACCCTGGTTAGAATGTGAGTCCCATCTTTCCCTGACAGAAGGCAGCTTGAGCCAGCTGCATTGCCCTGCATTATAAACTAAATTATTTTCTCCAAAGGAACTATCAGCAGCCAGTATGTAGAATATAAACCTGTGTTCTCCTTCTGCAAGAGGAAAACTGTCCCTTCAAGCCGAGGAAGATCATTCATTGGGTCCAGAAGTATAAAGGATGGGATTGCTTTTGCCTGTCATCCTAACCAGAAAAGTTCTGCAGTGCCATCCCTTCACAAAACCACCAAATTAATTTTATCATGGTCTTGCTAACCCAGTCATCAGAATGTGACCAGGAATAAGGCAACACAACTTTTGGGCTGTAACATCAGTTAATCTGTTTTCTACTAGTTCAGAACAGCACACATCCAAGCAGCTGCAACTACTGAAGAAAGTTGTACAAAGTTTCTCATTAGCTATGCTTTATTTTAGCCACACTCAGAGACACCTCTATCTTATTTAAACTTTGATAATACAGGAAGCTGCGCTTGTCGTTAACAATAGCGAAGTTATCATCAGCTGCCTTTGATAAGGGAATACAAACAGTGCGGAGCAAATGTGTGATGCCCTCTCTGGAATATACCCAGGAGAACAGTGAGGGTTTGCTGTGCTATGCTAGTTGCTTCTTAACTAGGGAACAAAACAGCAGGAAAGGAGGGAAGGAAATGGAGATGCTTGGAAAGTACCAACTGAAGGAGTCTCCATGAACCAACACTTGGTTTTCGTTGTTATTCAAAGATTTTCCCTCTATTCCATGTTTCAGGATGAGAGCAAGAGAACAAGGAAGTATCTAATAACCTCGGGATTGCAACTGCAAGCATCATTCTTTGTGTCCTCTTAGGCTGCACCTCTGCACTACATTCCAGGCAAATATGAGCTCACCCAGTTTCCACCTGGTGGAAAATATGCTGCAGAGGTGCAACACTGATGCCACAAGTAAATCTGCAGTAGGATGTTGTGAATGCAGTACTTGCTCAGGTTCTGGTTTGAAATAGGCAGCTGGTCAGCCAACTCAAAAGCATAGGCAGAGTGAATTCACTTGCCTTAAAAATACCACACAAACAGAGAGGACCAGGGTAAACTCCGAGTCCAAGGCTTTTCAGAGAAATAAAATACACACACTTAAACACAGAAATACTAGCAGCCATGCAAACCTCTAAAACCCCCAAGGATTTCTCATTTTTACAATGCTGTAGCAAGGTTCCATACTAGTAATGGGTGTTTACAGTTTACACTTGCACTTATTTAAGAGCACTGTGCTTCAACAGATCTTGTTGCAGCTTTCATTGTGAAATAGCTGACCCACAGCATCTTACTGTGGGAAACCACAAGAAGTCAATCCAAAATCAGACTCTCAAGGTTGGCAAAACCTTGACCTCCGTATCAGTCAAATTTCCATATGAATTCTATCTGACTTGTTGAGGCTCATGTAAACATAACAGGTTTTCCATGGGCTTCCTACAGCAGCATCCTTCTGGCAAAAATAAAATACTCAAAATCACTATACGCTTTTCACTTACAGAAACCTGTTCTGAAAAAGAGACACAGGTGAAAGATTTCTTTATTCTCTAAAGAGGTTAAAGCCCTACAGTTCCCATCAGAGGCCAGTCTGATGTCAATGCACATCTGATGTTTCATACCAACCTCCTCCAAGAAAACTGAAAAGTTGTGGCATTAAGGCTGCTTTCTAAATTTCGACTGTATTACTCTACCACATGCTGCTATCCTGACTGGAAACAGCAAACCTGGACACTATTTGCCTTGAAAGTTACAGCTACCTCAAGCCTACAGCTTTGCATTGAAGACACTAACCTCCAGAGCCAGCAAAGCCAAATTTTAGCCAGAACATCATGAGGAACACAGCTGACAGGCAAGACAATCAACAAGCATACCTACATATTTCTTTGCTTTTTTTACTGGTTCTCTGTGAAAAACCCAACGTTGATTTTGGTTCTAAAGCTAACTTTTAGTTTTAAATCTAAATCACCAGCAAAGACCCAGGCACCCAAGAAGCAAACCGACCATTTCCTTCAGATCAGAAGCTGTTGGGCAACGTGCAAAGCTTGCCAGAAAGGACTCTGCTTGCCGAAGGCCGCCAGTGGACACGAAGGTGAGCTCCTGTTCTCCATACAAGCATGTACCCAGCAGGCATGGCAGCACTGCAGCCACACCAGATGCCCATAGAGACTTGGGTGGGCGCTTGTGACAAGCCAGAGGGGAACCCCTCCGTGTTTACCTGGTGTGCTCAGGTTCAAACCACGCTGGCCGCACACAAAGCGACACTGAAGTGTGCCAGGAAGCAGGCGGCCACTTCCTCCTGGGAGAGCAGGTAGCCGCACCTCTGGGCTAACGAAACTCCTCTCCGGAGGGCTTTTGTACTGAGCTCGGGAGAACCCCGCTCCTCCGCCCCTGCGGCGTTGGTCACCATGGGGGTAACAACCCCCGCCCGGACCAGGCCGCCCCTTCCCCTCACCACAGGGCCGCCGCCGCTCCCCACCCCGGGCAAAACTCGAGGGCGCCTTCCGGTCCCCGGTACCACAGAGGTACCCCGGGACGGGTGGGTGCCCGGGGGGTGCCGTGCCCCGCCGCCACTGTGGCCCCACTCACCGGCCGGCAGCCAGGCCAGCAGCAGCGCCCACCGGCAGCGCCCGCGCTG